>JAPTGZ010000003.1:33500894-33518867 GCA_029814645.1 Fowleria isostigma
TTAAATCAGCTGTAAAATACTCTGTCATAGGTACCTTGTTATTCTTCCTCATACATAAAAATATTGGTTTTAGTATTTTTGATGTGGGTCTCTGGGCCTTTTTCTGTCAGTATACCCCTGGATGTGACCTCTGACAGTCACCAACTCTAGACTGAACTGACCTCACGTCTGGACATGCCTGTCTGTGTTTGTTTTGTTTTTGTGCAGGTATACTGGATAACAAGGCTAAATGAGAATCCACTAAAGCTCACATGATTGTTAGAGGATCTGGTGTCAGTGTGTTGGCTGAGATTAGGATTTCAGTTTAGACTCTAATTATTGCTATATAATCTTATTTTTATAACTGGGTCCAAACTGACCCTGACAATACAAAGGTCATAATTTTAACCAGAGCATTTTAGAATTTAGTGAAAAAAAAAATGTTGTATTAATTTGTTGAAATAGATCTTCTTGACAAAAGTCAAAAAACTTTGATGCTATAACTACATTTTATGTGGCTTTTATGCATTTAAAACCTAAAACGGTGCCAACCCTAATACAAGAGGAAGGTTAAAACTGTACAATCAATATCACAGCCTTGCAAATAATCTAAAAAACATCAATATATGAGCTGATGAGTTTTCTACACTGAACATAAGGACACAGTTTTATGTTTTGGAAAAAATCATGTCTTCATTGTTCCTCACTTATTTCAGCTGACATTTTAAAATATCTATATATCAGTGCATGTGGCACACTGCTTTTCTGCATGATTGTCTTATTGCTTAAATCACGCCTATAATTTTAACTTTTATATATCTTCTGTTCAGTTCGTATGTCTGTTCTCTGAGTTACGTTTAATGTGACTGTCTGCATCGTGTTTGTGTGTGTTTTCATGTGTGTCTCTTTGTCCCAACGTCTCACGCTTCCTCTGTCCACTTGTCGTGTTTTCGTCTTGTCCGTCCCATCCTGTCATCTTCCTCCTCCCTAGTAAAAACCAAAACCAAAACCAAAACCTCCCTCCTGTAAGTCACAAAAAGAAACAAACCATAGCTGTACATCTGTTGGCTTGTTTTTTTGCATTTATCACCCATATATCACTGTGTGCTGAGGTGATGATGACGTCTCTGAAAAACACTGACGGTGTTTTTTTTTTCCCCCTTTCCTTCCAGAAATGCTGAGTATTTAGCGATAGCATCGGAAAGTAAAGATAACTGTGCAGGGGTGCAGGTGGGAGAATAGCACAGGTATGTTAAGTTGTTTTTTCAACATGATATAAACCACTCCATCATTATTTTTTTCAGATATCAGGAACACAAGTCTCTTGTTTTGATTATAAATGAGTTTCTGCAGGTCCTTAAAGATTCTTAAATCCAATAATGTGAATTTTTGTCTGTTCAAACCAATAACGAGAGTACACATATTCTTCACTCAGGTGGAAGTACAGTAAAAAAGTACAAGTAGAAGTAAAAGTACTGAATCAATGTCTATACACAAGTAAAAGAAGAAACCTCCAGGCTTTAAATGGTATTAAATGTCTAAAGTAAAAGCATCCCTCTCGTCATGTGATATTCATTCATGTGTTAATGCACCAATGGTCTTTTCTATGCATCACTGTATTATTGTTTTTGTACAATGATGTACAACTAAATAAAATGTACAATTCCAATTAGATGCATCAACTCTCAAAGACCTAAACAACCACCAGTGACCAAATTCATCTGCCGATTTAAAATCCTAAATGATTTTTGATCCAATAATCCTATCAATACATGGAAATAACTCAGGTAAAATGTAGTTTCTCAGCTTTTCATTGTCATCAGATATTATGACCTATTTGGACGTTCATCGCGAATACATAGTGAATGTGGAAACACTGACATCCTCTGCAACATTGATTCACCAGTAAAACCCATGGAGGTTGACAAATGAATGTGGATGTAGCTTGTTTTTACGTTCGGTTAATGTGTATTTTGTTAAAAAAAAAAAAGGCACTTCTACTGTTCGGATATAATGAGCTATGAATTTACTCCTAGACTTTATAAACATCTACATGAAGAGTCAATTAAATATGGGAAAATATCTGATTTTGACTGAACAATGTAGAGTAGGGGCGTCAAATACATTTTTTCCAAGGGTCGTATTCAGCCCAATTGGATCTACAGTGGACCGGACCAGTACAGTAATAACATCATAAACTATAAATAATTATAACCTTTTCTCTTTTTTGTGTGCAATAAAAACATTATTTTATAAAAATATTTACATTTACAAACTATCCTTTCATTAAAAAAAGTGAATGACCTGAAAAAAAAAAAATTTGTAAGGAAAAATAAGTGCAGTTTTAACAATATTATGCCTCAACTTATCATTTGTACACGTGTGTTACACACAACGTTACACAGATATTTAGTAACAGGTATAATATTATTTTAAAAAATTGGAGTTTGGAACTAAAATAGCAATTTCTCAACTGGACGAGTTTTGCTTCAAAAGAGGAAAACTAGTCCAGTTGAACCTAGAACCTAGAAAATAGAGTTGTCACTATGTATATGTTAATATGCTATTATTTTACTATAGATCATATTTATCTGAATGTTTGACACCCTTGATTGTTTATATCTTCAGTGTAATTTTTGCACTTCGCAAATTCATCCCACGGGCCAGATTGGACTTTTTGGTGGGCCAGTTTTGGCCCCTGGGCTGCATGTTTGAGACCCCTGATGTAGAGGATAAGATGAAATGAAAATGAATAACTCAGGAAAGGTTAAATGTAAAGTAAAATTAATTTGGAAGTCACAATAAAAAGTCTTTAAGTGTAACAGAGAAAAATAAGGAGCTTATTTTTTAAGAAAGTTCAAATTTTTGTTAAAATGTAACAAATAACAACAAAAAACACAATAAATGTCATTTCTTAAAACCTGCAGAAACTGTGCCATGCATCCATTTAACCTAGTTTTACCCATTAAACTGGTAAACAAGTGTTTTATCATTTATCAGATGCTCTAATGCAGTGGTTTTCAAAGTTTGGGCTGTGGCCCTCTGGGGGTCCCCCAGGGGGCACTAAGGGGGCCTCAGAAAATTGGAGGAAAAAGGAGAGAAAAAAAAAAAAAGCAAAACAATATAACATAAAAAAATGATGCTAATTATCAAGGATTATTATGAATATACAGTGTGGAAACATGTTAGTTAATAATATTCTTATGATAAACAAATATATATAATTATAGTAAGAAAACACATTCTAAAAGTCAATGTTTCTTGACATATTTTGTTGTATTGTTGATGGGTTTGCAAAGAAGAGGCCCTGACTGGAAGCTAATGCTATTTGGAGGGCCTTAGCATGGAAAAGTTTGGGAACCCCTGCTCTAATGTACATGAATGAAGTTTCTTTGTAGTACTTTGGTGCTTTTGAATATGTGACAGTAACATAAGCTGTTTTTGTCGTCAGGCTTCTTCCATGGTCCAAAGACATCCTTCCATCGTCTGGCGTGCATGAGGACAACCTGCGGAAAAAACTCCTGTCATCTCAGATCTGTATTTTACCTTTTCCCTAACAAAGACCACAAAAGGATATGACGTATACAGAGAGCATGGTACCAGCACTGTATATAGTTAACCGCGCATAACAAGCATGTTCTGCACTTATATGAGAAACCATTATGCATTAATGAGCCACATTGTCAATAGCATACGTTTATATAAAACTTAAGTGGTACTATGGGAGTCTGTCGGACTCTGTGATTGTTAAAGGAAGCTTTTTACTAAATCATCACCACCTAATGTATAAACAATGAGATACACATGTATGGTGAAGTTATCTAGAAAATAGAATGTGATGGACTGAGATAGGCTGTATTTCCGGTTAACTACTACTAGTTGTACATGCAATGAAATCTTACTAATGTACTAATAAAATCTGAGAAAACGTGATGCAGAGGGCTTCTGTTGATGGTAGTAAGAAGTGTGACAAATTCAAGTGTCTTAGAGGTTGGACAACTACGGAGTGTCAAACTCATTTAGTTCAGGGGCCACATACAGCCCAATATGATTTCAAATGGAACCAGTAAAATAATAATAACCTGTAAATAATGAGAAATATAATTTTTTTCTCTTTGTTTTACATTCATAAATTATCTTTTCACAAAACAAAAAAAAACATGAACTTGAATATTTTCTGAAAATAAGTACAATTTTAACAATATTATACCTCAATTGATCATTTATACATATGTATTATAGATCATAGTGGATCTATGAAGACACAAACCATTTAGTATCAGGCATAAATTGGTAAACGTTTAGATTTTGGAGCGGTTATTATTTTAAATTACTGACCCACTTGAGATCAAATTGTCCTAAAATGACTTTGACACTCTTGACTGTTAGTAGCTGCAGTGTAATTTTTGTACTTGACAAATTCATCAGAACCTTTGGGAGGGTCGGTTGTGGCCCGCAGGCCACATGTTGGACACCTATATTTTAAAAACAGCTTTACTTGTTTGTGTATAATCACATTAAAATAAGAATTGTGTGTTTTTCACATAGAATAACCCCTTCATACTCATAAAACCTGCCATGTCTGTACAACACAGATGGTCCTAAATGGGCTGTGGAGCTGTTTTAATTGGTTCACTAATTAACGGAAGGAAAAAAATATATGTGATTTAATAACATGGAGGTGTTGTTTTGAAGAGTTTATATTAATATGAAGACGCCTCAGTTTAAAAGTAACAACAAAAATAAATGACACAATTAAATTATAATTTAAAAGATAAAAAAAAAATACATTTGATGCAAAAAGATTAAACCGGTGTAAAGTATAAAAAGAACAAAAATTACAGTCATTTGACAGTAAAGATGTAGACCTATGGAAATGTATGCTGTGTGTTTGTATGTATGAGGAGACACCAAATGATGTTTTGGGTTTGTCCGACCATGTTTGGGAATCGCTGCTGTGCTTGTGTGTTTTCATATTTTTTATCAGCCACTGTAGGGGAGGGTGAGGAGTGTTCAAAACGATGAAACTTACAACTTCCCTTCACTGCTGGTTCATTTGTCTGCACATGTAAATGTTTAGTAGTTTGTGAAATATTTTTGCTGCTGATGCAGGTTTTAGTGTCCAATGGTTCTAGAGTCAAAAATCAAATTTATTGTCACAACAAATGAGTGGTGTTGAAGGATTGTATTTGCTGTATGAGGTTCTTCCTCATGTTTGATGTGCAGATCTGTTTTTCTACTGTTTGAATATTTTTGATGACAACATTCTTTACAGCTGGGATGGGTTTGTTTTTTTTAAGAAACAGCCATGCAGATTTCTTCCAGTGTAGATTTTTTTATTAAGTATCCATTACATGAGAGCTTTGACGCTTCCACAGAGCTACTAGATCTGTAATGTAACACCATCTGGAAACTGCTAGACTTTCTCTCAATGCTAATCACAAAAAAGACACCCATCGAGTCCTGTAAAGATTCATAATTAATCTGATGTACTTGGTGTTTAATCCCTGTCTGAACAGAAACAAAAAAGGACAATTTGTGGTTTTACAAGAAGTGCAAGAAGCGCTAGTACTTTTTGTTCCGACAGAAAAACACTGAGTAAGTGTTGCTAAATACAATATGATGAGTTCAGGAGCTTGTGTAGGCAGATTTTTACATGTACACAGAGCCAGACTAGCTGTTTTCCATACCTCCTGTCTTCTTCCATTGATCTTGATACTTCTAATCGACTCTGACATTTAGAGAGGAGGTGAGAAAACTGTGTCCTCTCTGAAACCCCTGTCTACACCTGTCTACACCCCTCTGTACCCATCTACACCTGTCTGTGCATGTCTACAGCTGTAACACACAGTCTGTGCCAGGATACTGAGGCAGGTTGAGCTGGTATTTCCTCTCCAGACCGGGGGGTACAAAACGGCCTCCTAGGAAGTGGTAGCGTCCTCTGAACAATAAGGCTGATTTTTTGGGGGCGGTGAGAGAGATGAGCATGTCGGGCTGGAGCCCGTCTGTACTGCCCTGCTCTACGTCCCACCCTGGAAGAAACAACAAACACACAAAGATATCACAAACCACGGGCTGCTTCTCACTCTTCATGAGTGAATGTGCAGAGGAAACAGTAATGAGTCGATCACTGGGGCTTTGGTTTTGTGGTTTATGATACAATATATGGACAAAAGTATTGGGAACCATTGAATTCAGGTGTTTGTTTGTTTTTTTCCTGAAGAGTCTAGGATACAAAACAATGACAAAAGTCATAATATAGGTTTGTATTGTCATAAATTGTATTGCATTGGTTAGTTTTGTTTAAATTGTTATCTTTGGTTCTAAACTGCCTCCGAGATGGTTTTTACTTCATTTCTATCAACTTAGATTTTTTTTTTTTTTTTATTCATATCTATGATGTTAAATAGTCTAAATCTAATTTTTTTAATTACTTTATGTGCTCTGACTGTACATAATAATTTTCTACCACAACTAACCATCTCCTTTCTTCACATCTCACTTAGGAAGGAAAAATCTATTAAAGTTTAAAGGGGTCATATTTATCTAAACCCACTTTTATTAGTCTGATTCATTTGTGTATTTTTTATCCTAATAGTTCATAAAGTTTGAATGTAAACCCTGCAGAACTATATTTAGATTCATTTTAGTAAAAATCAAGTGGATTTCTACAACTTGTTTTAATTTCTTACGTCTATAACTAGTTACATCACTACATTTGCACATATAAAGTCAAGACGTCTAATGAACATTTCTCTGAGTATGATTGTCGTCATCAGCGGTTGTAGTCCATACTGAAAATATGTCCAAACTTTGAGCCCATTACCTAAAATGTTCAGTTGTTGGTTGTGTTAGCAAACACAAGTCGCTGAATAGGACAGAACACAATCAACAACCTGGAGGGGGTGGGGTATAAAGTGGCTCATTTGCATTTAAAGGGCCAGCGCTCAAAACCATCTTTCTGGTGTCATTACTCAGAAATAAGGTTGAAGAAGGACCTGTGGAGTTGAATTAATGAAGAATTCAGACCAAACATAGAATTTAGAGTTCATGTAGACCACAGGGAAATGTTTTGAAATATAAAATTCCACTTAAAAAGCAAAATATCACTCCTTTAAGGAAATATTGATGTTTATATCTCAACCAAGCATGAACAGGACATCTTAAAAACCGTAGCTATAATGTCTCAATATTTTTGTTCATATTGTTTATAAACATAAACTCATAATTGGCTGTTGATTTTTAGGTGAGCCTTTCTATGGGGGTAAAAGCAGTACAAAAACTCTAACTAACCCTTTCAGAGCCTCATAGGGTTCTGCATAAATGCCTCGTCATTGCCTGTCTGTACTACTCATGTCTCACATTCACATCACACTGATCAGCCATTTTGTTGTTTCTGCTAATGATAAAAACCTTGCATGGAAGAAGAGCATGAAGGGTAAAATCCATACAGATAGAATTTCAGTTTGCTTTAGTGGAAATCCACCTCGATGTAAAAGTGTAGAGTGTGAGGACTGACCCGAGGGGATGTCGATGCTGGCTATGGGGATTGTGGTCTTGTTCAACGCATCTAAGATGGAACCAAAAGGCTCTCTGACCGCTCCTTTAAAGCTGAAGCCGAAGATGGCGTCGATTACCAGGTTGTAGGCTTCATCTATAACTCTGGCCTAAAAAGAAAACATACATACATTACATAAAACAGAGGATTAAAAGCTCTAAAAATGTCCTACAGAATTTAAACATTTACCCATCTGTGAAACAACTGATCCACACGGCAGGCTTGGTTTACAGTAACAGGGTTGTTGTTTATGGTTTGTGCGATTATAAATTAACTGCAAGCAATTAAACTGATTAAACCAGATGTAATCTCAGACAGATGGAAATAACAATTCACACTTCACCACTACAAATTTCTGCTGTTTCATAATTGATGAGCACCAAACCTCAGGCATCTCAGTGAGGAAAGGGATCTCCATCTTCTGGCACTGTGTGGTCAAACCCTGAAACAGCGGCTTGTTTGGCCTCTTCGGGTAAAGAATAGTTGGCTCGTAACCCTACAAGTGAACACACAAGACAAGAAAGAAGGCATAATCAAGATTTTAAAAAAAATAAAAACTGACAATTTGACTGACAATACATGTAAACACTGTGTATTTTGCATCATATTTCCCAAATTAAACATGTAAACACAAAAAAAAGTTGACGTTGTACTATTCGTTCATTCTGTATCTTCTACTGTTAAAGAGGAATGGTGTACTCAGGGATGATGTGAGGAGAGCTCAGTATCTGATATCTATAGTGTCATGTCTGAAACACATTTGGTTGATTCCTTTCTTGTTACCTTTCACTGCTTCCTCCACAAAAACAAAGAGCTTTGCATTTTAAGGTGTTCTTTTTGTGTCTTCAATGCTCCAACAGCTTTTCTTGCAGCCACAACTTAAAGATTTCAAAGACGGCCTGGTTTATCAGTGGAAGAGTTGACTATAGTCGTCTCTAAATGCTTAAATATTATGCCAGGGTTTTTCTCATCCGTTTCTGCAAACATTTGTGTCCATGACTAAGAATAAAATAGTTTTCTTTTTTAAGTGGTTTATCCAACATAATCCACTCTGTACCACTAGTCATGACTTTGTATTTATTCACCATTCTCTTGTTTATGTATAGTCTTGTTTGTTATTGTTTTGTTTTATTGATCTTGTTCTGATTCTCTGTACGGTGACACTGAGTGTTTTGAAAAGCACCTTTAAATAAATTGTATTATTGCTGTTGTTGTTCGTAGTATTATCGTTATTATCATCATCATCATTTTGACTATCCATCAGCATTTACAGTATTTATTCCCGGTGACATACTGCTCCAATTTCGTTGCTCTGTAATATGTGCAATGACAATAAAGGCTTATTCT
This sequence comes from Fowleria isostigma, assembly GCA_029814645.1. Taxonomy (NCBI): domain Eukaryota; kingdom Metazoa; phylum Chordata; class Actinopteri; order Kurtiformes; family Apogonidae; genus Fowleria; species Fowleria isostigma. The sequence goes on from JAPTGZ010000003.1 coordinate 33,509,779, forward strand.
GATTCTGATTCTAAATCACTCACAAAGAGTTTGAGATGTCTGGCACAGACCAGGCCATCGCCGCCGTTGTTTCCTGGTCCACAGATCACCAGGACAGAGGGTCTGGGCTTCACCAGTGAGGTAAGAGGATAAGCCTGAGGAAAATAATGCACAGAACACATCAATAGAGCATGGCACACCTCTCTACTTTACAAAGAAAAAGATTTTTTTTTCCCTCAAAGCAGACACTCAGGAGAAATGCTTCTGTGGATGTGAATCTGAGGGCAGAGTAATGTGATTACTCCTCTCTTTGGGCAGTAATCAGATCAGACACGTCCATGAGTGATAAATGAAAACCTCCCTTCCGGCTTATACTGCTAGACTTTACTGATGAAGTAACTGACAAATCCAGAATTTGAGAACATACTATACATTGTTTAGTTAGAGTTCATGCAGAGAATTCACATACTCATCACATAGTCCCCGCTCATCAATTTGAATCTAGAGCCAGTTCAGGTCGGTTCAGCTTTAGAACCTGAAGAGTCTCTGTTGAGCCACATCATGGTACAGTAAAGTGATGGGTGATTTGGTTAAAAGAGTGAACAATATATCTGAAAAATATCCATATTGTAGTCGAAACTTGTACCCCCAACATATAACGTCTGGATTGAGAAAGTGAGGGAAATCTATCAGATGGAGCAGATTACTTATGTACTTAGAATTCAGTAAGAGATATTTATGAAGAGACGGAGTCCCATGATTAACATTTTAATGTAATAAGTATTCAGATGTCATTTATATGAATGTTTTGTTTTTTGTTGGGGTTTTTTTGTTTTGTTTTGTTTTCTTCTCCCTTATTTTATTTCCAATTTTGGTTTTATTTTGGTATCATTCATGTTTAATTTGTGACCGATTGTAATCAACATTTTACTGTAGATGTCCATGTTTTTTTCTTAATATATTGTTGGGATGTTTGATTGTGTATGTTTATGTATGAAAAATACTTTGTGTATTAGTATGAGCATAACTAAATAAAAATTAAGTTTAAAAAAATAATCAATTTTTAAAAATATCTATATTGCAATAATGGAGTGTGTAATATTCATATCACAAAGATGTGCAGTAATTTCTTTTCATTACTTTTCTGTTTTTCACTCCATGGGGTACCAGAGTGGTTTTCTCTACCACTCTAACATGATAGTTTTTCTGACAAAAAAACTGAAGCAATGCTACTGCTGCTGGTAGAATGTAAGTTTACATGTTATTAATGTTCAAAAGATGTGAATATTTTCAGAGCACAACTTTGTCCAAGGCCTGAAACTTATATTTAAAGATTTTATTTGTATATGCAGTATTTACCAAACCAGGCAAGTAATGGAATATAGTTTAGTTAAAGTTCTTCCTTGGCGGTACTCTGACACTTTAGTTATTATCAAATACATCCATGTCATTTACACATTGTTATATGTGAATAAAATTACCAAATATTTTAATTGTTTGTGTTGGAGGTCTATGGTAACAGTATCACCAGGTTCTACCACAATATTGTGTCACTGATTGTAGTAGTACAGTATTTTGTCTTAAATTACAAATAACTGAGTCAGTATACAAACAAGTGGTTAATTTTAACATTGTTAAGGAACATTTTTATTAGTAGATGAAATTGGTATTTCCTTAAGTGAACAAGAAATATCACAATATTATCTTTATTGAAATGCTGTACACCCACACATATCGCAAGTTTTGCCAATATTGTGCAGCCCTAGTTAAAAATTAAGTCAAAAATTTAGCTTAATACGTCAGTCATTTTCAATACTAGCAGTTACTACAATACATGTCAATTTATCATTTAAACTAAGCACCTTCCATGACTGTCTCCTTGATAACAGCTGACAGACTGACTGTGGACGGTGAAGATCTCAACTGTTTCACTGTATCTCCTCTGCTTCTCTACAGGAGCAACAGTGTGTAACATAAGTGGTTAGATTAGAAATGAAGCCCGTTAATGTCTATAAATGACCACCATCCAGCACAAAAAAAAGACTCCAACATGAACTTAATACTGTACATATAAACGCTGACATGTTCCTGAGATAAGAACATGACAAACATCAGAACTTTTTACACGTCAGGGAAGACTAACCTGCTCAGTGACTGTACCTGTAAACAACATAACATGTTGGACGACTTTGGAGTTAAATCAGACTAGACTCTACACTGACATATATACACCAACTAACGAAGCAGGGTTTGGACATGGACATGTTTTTGAACAAAGTAAACATTTATTATATTTAAGAAGAAAAGTATCATTATTGTTTTGTCACCCAGCCCTGGATCACTGAATACGTCTGTATATGTCTCTGATGTCATGGCAATACTAGCAACAAGTTCAAGCACAGAAACAACATTGTTCTGTTCCATACTGAAGCTCTGTTTTCTCCTTTCCCTCTTGGGATAAGATCCTGCACCAGTTCTGGATTTCTAAAAATGGAGGTCATGAAGAATTAGCCAGTCCTGTAGCCATCAAAACACCAAGTACCAGTTTGAGATTAGATACCGGCTGTGAAAAGCAGTGTAAAAAAGGGGGAATCAGTTATTCTAGTTTGAGGTAAAACACAGCTCTTCACTCACTCTGGTGACCGCGGTAGCACAGCTAAGTCCAGCCAACTCCATCAGCTGATCCACGCTGAAGCCATACTCACTGAAGAGCTCCTCATCAATATGCTGAGCCTCCTCCTGCCTGTGGAGGATGTACAGCTAAACATACAAAGCACACACACTGCACATAACTTCTAATATTATTGACTTGTATTTTACCCAAGATATTTGATGGTTTGGGCCATGGTGGATGCTGGTCTGCTGCTGAAACAGTCCTTTTTGTGGTTGTTAGCTACAGCTGACAGAGGGCATGTCCCTGCCTGATTGAGGACTGCCGTGGCCCGAGAGGTCACCAGGAAGCCGATCCCAAACAGAGCCCTCACGCTCAACATCCAGATGGATACGGCTGCTGGAACAGACGAAACCCGAGTTAGTCCCCCCATAAACTAACAAACCCAAACTCCAGTGGAAAGTCTGTGAGCTATTTCAGGCACACAACTCAGACGTTAATGTACATTTGCTGCTCGGTCAGCTAATGCTTCTTGCTGCCGTTACACTGCAGGCTTGCACTTTGCTTCCTCCCTGGTCCACCTGCAGGCTGTTCCCAAGTCTCTAAAGTGGATTGGCATCGATTTTCTTTGTGCTCTGCTTCTGGTAAATATGTTTTTCACAAAGTGATGACACACACGTCTTCATTCCTTTAGTATCCCTAATCAACAAAAGCCTCGAACACAACTGGAAAAGATAATTAAATGCTCTTTTATTGACTAAGAAAGCCCTTCGACATCATGTTTTGATACAATGTTTTTGGAGTATTAAGAGCTATTTCTTATTAAGAAAATTGGGTTTCTGTTACTAATCTAAATTTAGATTATTCTTAATTTGTAAAGAACACCTTGTATCTCTAATTTTGGCAGATTCCTGTTCACAAATTTGCATTTATGACAAATGTTGAGTGATCAATACTTTGCCACAGTAGTCGGACACTTATTTCCAAAAGCTAAAATTCACAAGCAATGATCTCTCACTGATCCTTTAAAATTCTCATTAAAATGTGTTAATGATAGTTTGTTTTGTCTTAAGTTGTGCTGGAGTAATTAGCAAATTCATTACTCGGTGAACAAAAACTTGCTTGATCATTAGAATTGTCTGTAACTCTAATTAACAACACATTAGTATGTTGTTTCTTATTTACTTTTCACCCTACTTTGCACATTACAGTTTTGCTGTTGCACCTCACTGCCTTTATAACACTCTTGTTTATATGCTTATAATTTATTATGTACAGAGAAATTACTCTTATTTATATTTTGCCCTTACTGTATATATTGTATTGTGTTGTATTGTATTCTATTCTGTTGTTGTTTTCCTGTCATGCTGCTGTTACAATCCAATTAGCCAGTTTGAGATTAATAAAGTACTTCTATTCTATTCTATTCTATTCTCAACACACTTTAAAATATGTGGTTTTCACTGGACAGGAAGGGGTTAAAAATTCTATCTGAGAAATAATTAAAGCTGTCAGACAATCTAAACGAGCAAAATAAATAATATTTATTTTTGAGGTGTATAGTAGTCAAAGACGTAGTATAACTACATAAAATACAAATACTCAAGTAAAGTACTATTATTTTGTACTTGAGAAAGCTGAGAAAGTCATTTTATAAATGAAAACTCACTGAAAACATGTCACTATATTTATGTTTAGTTCTTTAGTTAATTATTTAATCTTTATATATTTATTTGCAAAAACTTTAAACATACTTCCATCTTCTGAGATGTAACATGTGCTCCTTTTATAATAACAAATGGAACATATTTAAGATTAGAGTTACAATTCTAACCGATTTAACATACATGTGTACAATGTGTAGTTTTTTTTATTCATGTAGTTAGATAACATTTTCTTATAGTATTCAGATCAAGCACAAAAAAGCATTCATTCAATTTAAAAAATATATATTAAATATACTAAAATATGCCACAAATGTTTTTTAACTCCTTGACTTATCTCACTTTTATGTCAATTTAGAAACTCTTGACTTTGTAGATCGTAAATGTGTATTATATTATATTACTGTTTGTGTTCATTGTAATGCTTTCTCTTCTGTAAGTGAGGCTTTGTGTCTCAAGGACTCTAACCGATACAAATGCTGTACTGAAAAAAAAAAAAAAACAATAATCGAAATTGAAAACATACTAATACAGGGTTTGTTTGATGCTAATAAGGTTTTGTTCATATAGTACAAGGTGACACATAAGTGTTAAGCTCGTTAATTTTGAAACTTTTCATTTAAAACCAACCGAGATAAATATTTTATGTGTAGCGTCATATACTCTATGATTTTGTGATTTTGTATGAGAAAGAACATCAGACAAGTTGCAGACGATTGACCTAAATCACTGAAAAATCATTATGTTCTTGTAAACACTGACAGTCTCTTCCAGTCTGTGCTGCTAAGCTAGCTACCAGCTGCTAATAACACAACGTATTGACACTCACATACGGGAAAAAAAAAAAAAACCTTTTGACATAAAGTTCATTGGACATTAAGACGCATGTTTGTCTTTAAAACAACGCAACGGTGAAACTTACAGGTCGAGAATACACTTTAAACGAGCAGTGGATCCATGCATGACATACCTACAGCCCTGCAGGGATAATTACTTCCGGGTTTGAAAAAACGTAAACGCGCATGTGCAGTTTCAAAATAAAAGCTGCTCTTTAAAAAGTAGGAGTACGTCACATCTTAGAGGAAAATACTGTTTTTTAGTCCAATATAGTACTGTGCAGCCGCCTTAGGCAGCTTAGAGCGTAACTGTTTTTGCAGGATTATAAATGTATATTTGTCTTTATTTCTAAACAATAAAATTAAATTAAAATATGCAGGAAATGTGCAGACAGACGCTACCAAAACACATACACACGCAAAAAAAAAAATAAAAAATACAAAAAAAAATTCAGAACTTATCAGCTTCTGCAGGTGTAGTCAATAGGCCCACTTAGTGTGATTTGGATTCCATAAATCCTCCTTTTTTATGTCTTCTGTCTGAATGTTTTCTTAAATAATCTTGCGTTGTATTACACACATGTAGTGATTATTTTTGAATGTTCTGTGGTTCTCGACCACAAAATTAAGAGTTAAACATACCCCCATGCTATATTGTTGCCCAGTATTACATAACACTAGATAAAACTACAACTGAGCTAAAAATTATTATTAAATCATTCATTTTGATCGAGACAAACAAGGCAGATTAGTAAAAACATAAGAAAACTTTATTTATATATCAGAAATAGTACATAGGATGCTGTAGCCATGTTCAAAAGCATAATGTCAAGTTACCACAACCTTCTTCTGTCTATGGAGTGTGTAATGAAAACAAAATTAACATTAAATAAAATTTAAAAGAATTATCTGCCAGCCATTGTGTCACTGTCAAATCAGCAAACACAGTTTTGAATAAATTAAACTACAAATAGTGGTTTACGGCTGTTAAAGCAGCTGGTACGTTTATGTTTTTATTGCTAGTTGAAGGCTGGTTGAAATCCTAAATTTAATGATCGCTGATACAAAGTGACTTACATCATAAAAGTCAAGAAAATGGTCTATTGCATAAGCATGCATATTTACAATATAAAATTCAGTTCATTTATATTCCTCGTAATATCTAGAAAATGACTCCAAAGTACATGAATCAAATGTAATAACTACAACTAGTAATAATTGAAAAATAATGGAAAGTTTGGCTGTTTTAACATAAATCCAAGGGTTCACATGATCGGACAGGTCTCCACTCTGGCTCCAGTCTGGAAGAAAAAAGTAAAGATGCCATTACAGAACTTAAAATAAACATAAATACCTTATGAATAAAACAGAAGTGTGTGTTTGAGGTGTTTTGTACTTACCTTGCGAGGTGTACTACTGCTGAACACGTAGGACTGGGGCAGTAACCCCTCAGAAATGCCTCCACTGCGGAATGAGCGTGAAGCTGAGGTAACGGAGCAGTTGCTGGATTTGTCTGAAGGAAGTCCACAGGATCCACAGACCACCGTCCGACTCCGCAGGTTGTACTCACTGTCACCACAAGTACTGTGAGCCACCTGCTGAGACAGAGGATAACTACTTAGATGCTTTATTTAAGTTAAAAGACTCCACTACAAGTAAAAATATTCAGTCAGAGTACTTTATAAATACCAGATGAAATTGTTGTGTGTTACAGTTGCTCCATGCAAGTACAAGAAAAAGAAGCAGGAAAAGAAAAATAATATCTGTATTTGGAGGTAAGTAAGCAAGTATATGTAAGTAAATATAGCATCTGCGTAGTTAATTTCTTTTCATTTTATTTATGTATTTTGAGCATTCACAGATTATGTAAGTTCAAAATTTCAAATTATTCATTTACACTCAAAAACAAGTGGGAAGAAGAAAAACTTACAGTAAAATGGTTCAGTGAAATGGTTCCTGACAGTGTTGTAATATTACATAGTCAAATGCAATGACATGAAATGTAAAATATTTATTTTGGACAAGTAGAGTAGATTTCTAAACATGCACAAAATGGAAATGCTCAAGTAAAGTACCATAATTTTGTACTTGAGGGAGTAGTCACTTTCCAATTGAAAACAACACACTGAAAATGTGTCACTATGTCCTAACTTTGGTACAATTTTTGATCATTTAATGGACCTAAATATAAGCTTATTTGCAAATATGTCAACATATTTCAAGCTTCTGAAATGTGAAAATTTGCACTTTTTAAGAAAGTAAAATGAAAATCTTTGAGTTTTGGGCTGCATTATAGACATTTAATATATATGATGCAAGGAGTCAAAGGGAAGAAAGCATAGAATTTTAAATATTAAGTATAGTTATAGCAGCAGCAGCAGTAGTAATAATAGTAGTAGTAGCAATAGTCAAGAATAGAGAAGACTTTATTGTCATTGCACACGTTTCAGAGCAACAAAATTTGCTTCAGTTACAACCGTCCAAGAAAACATAAAGACAGTACATGACAGACAAGTACAGAATCAGATGAATTGCCGAATAGGGCCACTAGGGCAGCACTCCAGTTTTATTTAGAAGGAAAAAGATAAACACAAGGATAAGGACGAGATAAAAAAGACAACATCACACTGCACCCATGGGGGGTACAGTGAGGTATTGGAAAAAAAAACACAGTTTAGCACAAAAAAGACAGGACCCAAAAGCACGTGATGAAGTGGGTAGGGGAATTGTGGGGGGTGACATGTCATCAACCGAGGAGCATCACGCTGCAGCCAACCAGCTTGGCGCAGCACATCAGCATCCCCCCTGTCAACTGCATATCTGGGTGTATATATCAATAGTATAATAATAGTAGTAGTAATAGTAGCAATGGTAAGTTATAGTAGTAGTAATAGATGTCATAGTAGTAGTAGTAGTAGTAGTAGCAGAAGTAATAGTAGTAGTGGTAGTAGTAGTAGTAATAGTGTATTATGTCATCTGTATCATTTTCTCACCATGTCATCGTCTTCTTCATCAAACTGTGTGCGGGTGACTTTTCTCATTGCCATTTCCTAGAGGTAAACATGTGATCATCGTGTTATTTGCAGTGTTTTCCAGTTAACTGTATATGTTTACAGTTGTGTTGTTCTGTACCTCTCCACTGGCGCTGATCAGGGTGGTCTGGAATATGTCTCCAGTCCCCCAGGTGGGCTGGTTCTTCCACACCAGGTCAGATGGAGGGTTGTGAACTCCACCGGCGTTGGAGGCCCAGATCTGCACACATTCAAGACAGATAATGAAATTAATCTACATCCACAGCAGATAATCAGGCTAAGATTCTGTTAACGATTTATCTCTGTGTTCATTATTCATTGTGCTCTGTGAGGGTGGTGCTCACCGTCACCCTCTGCCCAGCCTTCAAGGTGAATTTAGCAGGAAACTTGAAGGTGATGGTGGCTCCTGATCCCACCTGACGTTTCAGCTGCCAGTTCCCCAAATTTTGGTCCTGAAGGAATAAGACGTGACATCATGACAGTGAAAGAAAGTAGCAATATGTCTAATGTCTGTTTTCTGATTTAAATGATTTGTACTGATGATTGTATTTTGAGATGACCTTATTTGTTTATATATATATAGTGTATATGAAAAGGCAGCAAGAATTAAAAAAAAAAAGTTTAAAGGTGTAGGTTCAGGTGTAGGTGAGATTAGTAATATGAAATTATGGGCAAATTATTAATAATCATACTTAAAAACAAAAAAACATAATTGCTAAGCCTGAATACCTAAATTTACTGCTCAGATTTCCACTTTTAATAAAAACAAATATAACATTTTATATTATTTTGAGCTGTTTTTGTCATCTTTTTTTATCTTTTAACCTTTATGCTTGCACTCTGAGAGACCTCTGCATAATAATTCCTATAGTACCTGAATGTGGACAAATGACAAATAAATCTATCTATCTATCTATCTATCTATCTATCTATCTATCTATCTATCTATCTATCTATCTATCTATCT
>JAPTGZ010000003.1:33555531-33567739 GCA_029814645.1 Fowleria isostigma
ATGTAAAAATATTAAACACTATTATAAACAGTGTCCAATAAAAACCTATGTAGCTCAAATTATATACAATATACACTAAAACCTAAGTAAAAAAACAATATACAGTAGATTTTAAATAATAGACAATATACACTAAAATATAATATAAAAATATATTGCACTAGAACAGAGGTCATATTGCACATATATGGTTTTATCTGACATTTTTGCCAATAGCTGTAGGTGTGATGTGTCCTAATATTTTGGCCATACATTGTGTCATGTATTATCAGCATCTACCTCCTGTTACTGTTTTAGAAGTTTAACACCACAAATGTTACGCAAACTCTTCAATTTTGAGTGCTGACAACTTCCTTTACAACACTTGCAGTTACTTCTTTGTCTGTTTTCTACTTTTTAGCTCCAAAATGAGTTGGAATCTCAGCGCAGAGCCACAGAGTTCGCTCTCCGAAAGCGAACTCACAATGAGGAGCAGGCCCGCGATGAGCTGGAATGGCAAATAAAAAATGTGTTACAACATTTACTGCTGTGTTTTTATCTTTTCTTACTGATGTTTGGATGTTTTGTGAATATACAAGTGATTGCAGATGTCTGAATTCATCCATTAGTTCTTCTAGGTGGAATATGTCATCATTCAGGAGGTGTTGGTTCTGTTCTTTTTTTCAGACTGAAAATGAAATGGCAGACATGGAGAATGATATCCAGGGTTTGGATGCAGATCTTCAGGCCAAGACCGCGTTCTTGAAGCTGGCCCACACCAGACTGGAGAACAGGACCCAAAGACCTGGGATGGACCTGTGCAGAGACGAGGTTCAGACCGTACCCGTCAAAGACACAGTAGAACCAGGACAGGATGGACCTCAGACTGGAATGATTTAACGTTGTGTCGTGTGTCGTCCAGGTCCAGCATGGCCTCGTACATGAAGTCCATCAACTGGAGGCAACGATTCTGGCGCTGAGGCAGAAACTCTCTGATGCTCAGTGAGTCAATGTGTCATCAACTTTTAACCCATAAAGACCCAAACATCCACCGGTGACCAAAAGCATCTGCTGATATAAAATATGTAATACCTACTTATCCACTAAACCTATCAATACATGTCAATAATTGGTGTAAATTTGTAAATTTACAATTTGGTGTAAATTGCAGTGTTTCATCTTTTCATGGTCATCAGATATGACCCATTTGAATGTTGAGAGGCTTCGTAGTTACCGTGGAAACACCATCATCTTCTACAACATTGATTTACCAGTAAAACTCATGGAGTTGGATCACTGACCGTGGATGGACACATTAATGTTCAGTTATTGAGAGATTTTACTGAAAAAGTCACTTTCTTCAGTTTTTTTTTTATGTTTTTGACATAATAACCATCAACTTTAAGCAGAACTTTTATAAACATCTGTACGATCAGTAAATTAAATATAGGAAAATACTGGAGTTTCACTTAAAATGCCAAATACAGAGGATAATATTATAACAAATGGTGATAAATCACTTGAAAAAGGCTAAATAAAGAGAAAAATCATTTGGGAACAGCCATAAAAGTAGCACTGAGTCTTTATGGGTTAATGGTCAAAACTAGATAATTATTTTACTGTATCATTATTATCAGTGATCATATATGGTTCATGCATAATTATTAAGTATAGTCACTATTACATGTTGCAGTGTTACATAGTTAGACTACACAAAATGTTTACTGTAATCACAAAAACAGATTTAGGGTTTTAATTGAAATATTGGTCATTACAAAGAGGTCACATCAGAATACAAAAAAATATGTAGAATATGACAATGCTGGAAATTATAATATTCTTAATTACGTACCATAAATAATGATTATAATAATATTTTCTTTCTGAAATCAGTAATGGGTTGTAACATTATTGTGCAGTGTTTTTGGTTTTCAGGATTTTTCTGTTTTTTTGCCACCAAATCTGTATAATTTTAAGTAATCAGTTTTAAAATGTAAGTAGTTGTATTATAAAATAGCAATGAAGGTTATTTTTGACATGTAATAAATAATACAACTTGCATTATGTATTACATGTCAAAAATAACATTTATACCACTAGGATTAAAACCTAAATCTTGAGCTTTATTAATGTATCTGTGGACTTTGACAACATTTATTGACACAAATTAAAGAAATGTAAATAAAGATATAATTTACATTCCAAAACAGAAAAACATTTTCATTTTCCTGGTCACAAAATCTTTTCCATAAATCAGAAAACACCCTTTTATACACAAATGTAAAGTCTGCATAATACACTGTATCCCTGAAATGCATTATTATCAATATACCTATACATATGTAAATAAATTCAGGACCATTTAGTCATTTTCCTTAACTCTGATCTCCACTTGTTTTGTTTTTCTTGTCTTTCTTCAGACATTCTCTGCAGAAGATGAAGCTTCATCACTCTCGTATGTTGGCGGATCTTTCTAGAAAACAACAAGCCCTGTCTCTGGAACAACGAAGCATGAACACCCGATCGCGCCTCATGTCACCCTCGGGCGTTGATAAGGCGCCGGTGCCTCTGGTCCCACTCACAAACTCCAGTGGAAGGAGCAACCTGCAGCTGCTGGCTCAGTGAACGCCTCACATCCAACACAGATACTGGGATCAGTGGGTCAGTGTGGGCGGAACACTCTAACCTCCATCAGGTAGTGGAGGTTAAATACATATTATTACAAAGAAAAGGGAAAAAAAAATCAGTGTCACTGAATGGTTTGATGTGATTTATGCTTAAATATTCCCATTTTATGTAATTCTATATTTCTGCTCCACTATATCTCAAAAGCAAATATTATATGTTTCTGTTTTTGTGGGAACATTTAGCGTGAAATAATGTTTTCAGTCATTTTTTTGTGTGAATTTTCAGCTTATGTGGTACATTTGATCAAAGTTGCTGCTCTTACAAAACAAATAAACGTTATACTGTGTGTGTCTGAATGTAAATTTGTTGGACTGAGGATATTTATGGGTTTCCTTAGTTGAAACTATAGTGTTTTTGTGATATTTGAACCGTTTTTTTTCATCTAACTTGCCTTATTTCACCTTTTGTTTTTGATTATTTGGTCTAAATTCTCAACAACTGACACAAACTAATCCACTGACAGACATTAAACCTGAGCAGCTGAGAATTATGGGAGTTAATTGTGTGAAGAATCCTGTTTTAAGTCTGTTGTATCTTCAATCATAAACTGAGTCCAAGAGAGGAACAGTCTCATCAGTTCACTGTCTTAAGAATCCCATTTATATCCTATCATAAACTGAACTGAGTCTGAGTAATGTACAGTCTCACGAGTTTACTCTCGGTCACAGGTTTGTCATTAATTATCGCGCTTCATTTACTGGGTGAACTACATGTGTTTGACCACTAGGGGGAGACATTACATCGGACACATTGGACACTTGTCTGCAATAGTCAACAGATGAACACCAAACCTGAAAATAAATAAAAATAGGCTAATATAAAATAACATAACAATATTTATTTACTAAAACTGTAATAATTTATTTGTAAAGTGCTATTTTTTTATGTTTTAAGCTATTTAAAACACTATTTCCTGAGATATTCAACAATAAATAATGAACTGACTTGGATTTGAGTGTCCCATTTACACTTTATCAAGAATAAATCACATTGAGAATCATGTTTTAGATCTGAACACCGAACAGTTGATTCAGTGGATGGTGAGTAACTGTGAATGATGTTTTTGGTTTGTTTAGTTATTTACTTAATTACAACACAAGTATATTTATGCTAATGATCCCATACTGTCATTCTTGCAAAGTTCCTGTTAAATGTAATATTAGGTGATTCTTGTGGACAAACCCAAGGCTGAATATTTAATCTGAACCAATAACTAACTTCACGTTTAAATTGAGCTCACCACCATCTATTTTATATTATTTATCATGTATGGCCAGAAGTTGTTGTTCATTATCAGATTATTACTTGAATTCTAATTCACTGAGAGAGGCGGTACATACACAAATACATTTTTCCAGCAGCAAATTTATGGAATTGTGAGTAGTTTTTGGAATTTCTTGGTAGGCAGAATCTCACTTTACACCACAGGTATCAAACATGCGGCCTGGGGGCCAAAATGGACCCACCCAAAGGGTCCACTCCGGTCCATGGCATGAATTTGTGAAAAATAATAATAATACACTTAAAACATGAACAATCAAGGATGCTGAAATCATTTTAGGTCAATTCAATCTAAAGTAGGTCAGACCAGTAAAATACTGTTATGATATCTTATAAATAATGAAAAAAGTTAAATTTTTTCATTGTGTTTGTGTAAAAAAAAAAATTACAAAAAAAGTTTACATTTACAGATTATTCTTGCATGATAAAATATGAACAACTTGAAATGTCTCAGAATTTTACCAATATTCTGACTGTTACTAAATGTTTTGTGTATTTACAGATCCACTGAGACTTGTAAATTGTGATGCACATGCGTAAATGATAAACCAAGGCATAATGTTAAAATTTCACCTATTTTTCTTAAGAATTTTCAGGTTGGTCATATTTGTTCATGTGTTCAAAACATTTTCATCATGAAATTTGACTTTTTTCACTCAAAATTATAAAAAAAAACTTTGAAGCTGGTGTTAAGTTATCCTAAAATTTCTATTATTTTACTGGTCCGGCCCACTTTATACCATATTAAGCTGTATGTGCCCCCTGAACCAAAATGAGTTTGACGCCCCTGCTTTACACCAGATCATTTCACTTGGTTCACTGACAGGTATAAATCAAATAGGCTGTTAGATACAAGGTTGGTAAAGTGAGCCCATGCTCCCTCAAAACTGCATGTTTGTATTAGACAAATACAGTCAAATGCAGAGGGGATGGTCATTTACAGTTTATTTTACAGTTTCATGAGTCAGGTATTTGGTATTTGTTCACCCCTGATTGAGGTCTTCAAAGAAAAAGAGAAAATCACCATCATGTAAAATGAGTTTAGGTAAATACTGTAGTAATTACTCAGCAAACATTGATTTAAAGACATCAAACGTGCAGATATCAAACCTATTTGCTAAAAAAAACTGGATCAATTCTCTATTCAAACACCTTCTAGCACCTGTTTTGATCTGGTCATCATGCAGGTTTTTCTTGGAAACACAGTTCTCGGTATCTGTTATTCTGCTCTACTTCCATCCCTCTGCGATAATAAAGGGATGTTTTGCTTTTTTTTCACCGGCGGCCATGTGCTCGACACACCTACAAGCCTCATTGTGTCCCATTTCAACTGTGCGAAGTGTCTTAATGCTACAAACAAATCACCACATCCGAGAGTTGAAGCCACGGTCTGCCTCGCATCGACCATCAGCTCTGTGGTTTTTATGACTTTACTGCACGGCCCCGCTTTCATTTGGACTGACTCTGCTTGAGGGGAAGGCCATGCGCTTCCTGACACGCTGAATTATTCTGAATCATTTCACTTAAGGGCCCAGATGCTACCTGTCTGTTGCCCTTCACTGTGAGGGCAATTAAGGCATCCTGGTGCCGGCTAAATGCCCTCTGCTTCTGCATGAGTGGATGCATCTCCTTATCTGGACTGATGTCATGATGTCGTGTGCACCTCGCCCCCCTCACGCCCACAGGTATGGAGGACCAGCATGGACACGCAAGTCACATCCACAACCCAATTCAACTCTAACAGCCAAAATCCACTCACATCAACAGTCACTGATTAACATTTTATTGGTCGATATTTTAATGGGCAACAAGAAGTGGAATTACAAACAGAATCAATATATGAAAAATAAGTCATGCAATAAATTGTGCTAGATGTAATAAAGAAGTAATCAGGTAACTTTATCTATTTATTTAAAAACAAAAAAAGGGCAATTTTGACATTTCCTTAGCTTATTTGTTTAAATTGCAATTTAAATGCTGAATGTAAGCTGGTAAACTTCTTCTTAAAATTCATAAACTGTATTTCTCTATTTGTTTTCATCTATTTACCCACTGCATCTTGTCTTAAAACTCTGTGTAATTATTAATTTAATCACATACTATTATTATTATTATATCATTTATTGGTTGGTTTACACAGTGAAAAAGAAAAGCAAAAAAAGATTTTAAAAAATACAGTAAAATGTACAGGAGAAATAAGAGCTTTACAAAATTGTCACAAAAATTTGGTCACTATGTTTTATTTTCTGTAATTCAACGTTTTAAGACAAAGACCATCATTTGTGGCTTAAATGTCTATTTCCAAAATGTTCAATAATTTTTACCCATTAATCCACACATAGGCTTTAAAAAAAGTATATTAGTTCCTCCACTGCAGTGATGTTATGTAGCTTTTATTTGGATGTAGAGGTTCTATAGTGAAAGGAATAAGATTTTTTTTTTTACTTTAAGTCAATGAATAGCTCTAGATTTCTTAAAAAAAAAAAAAAAAAAAAAAGGTCCCAAATTAGTGACAAACAGTAGCAAACAGTTAATTTTCTACATAACAAAAAAAAAACATTATGGTTTTTGTCTGAGTTACAAGAAAAAAACATATTGTTTTTGGTGTTTATCATTGTTCAACATTAAATGACTTGGATGAAATTGAGATGATGTTGTACACTTGATTCTGACCAATACTGTAAAAAAAAATTAAAGAGTACTGGTCAGAAACAGTTCTTGGTCTCTGAGTGTTAAATACAGCTAAGTTTAGTGTTTGATTTTTAGCATCATCTAGTGGTGAAATTATGAATTGCAAATAAACGAATACTCTCCTCACCTTCCCCTACAGTCGAGACTGAAGTTAGAGTTAGTGTTTACTAGGCTGGTTCTAGGTTTAATGGAATAATAATTATTCACTCAGACACAAATGGGTAACAGTAATACAACTTAAAAACTGATTCTATAAAACCAACAAAAAAAACAACGAACAAAAAAGCTGTTAAAAGCAATGTTAAAAAGAAGCCCCCCCCCGTACATATATATTTATATATTTTAATGTATCAGCAACACAACAATAGACAATAGGTGATGATAGACCATTGTTTCTCAACCTTTTTTGAACTAATGCTCCTTTTTGTCATAATGAGCCAGGGCCGGCCTTAGGATTTTGGTGGCCCCTCTGCAAGATTTTTTTTGTGGCCCCAAAATACTCACAGGGCGACCACCAAATCACACACACTGCTCATAACTAAAATAAAACACATGTGCACATGATTAACAAACATTTTACTTTATTTTAATACAACGTATTGGTAAAAAAAAAAAATTACGTATTTGGCTATATCAAATTTTGCGAGGCTAGTGTTTATGCCAGGGGCCGTCCCCTCCTGAAAAAAACTATGTGAATGGAACAGTGTGTGTGTGTGTGGGGGGGGGCATAACGGGGGGAGTCACTCTGACGGAGCTTATATACATTACATAGATCGTACCTCCTTTGTGACCAGGGTGGAACGGATATTATGGGGGGCACCGAGGTTCCCCTTTGACAAAACATACTGCTTAATATTGATACTTATACAGATCAACGCCCCCCATTTCAGTCTCAGTGCCCCCCTCTCAGCTTTCTCGTTCCACCCTGTACCACCCCCATTGAGAAATGCTATTAAAGACGAATGAAAGCATAAGATAAGATAGACTTTAAGAAAAGGTGAAGAGGAACACTCCATGGTCCTCCAGGCAGTAATGCGAAAATAGTGATGAAAAATAGTAACAGAGGTGCTTTTTGGTGAAGGAAACATCTATGCACAAAAAATACCCCAACAAACCAAGGCACTCTTTTATAACTTTAAAATGTCTTTATTAATTATGGCATGTCTTAAAGTACCTCACTGATATACTTTACTAAGATATACTTTATTGACCCCTCAAGGGAAAAATTCAAATTATAGCTGGACAAGACAATACAAATCTGATACAATAGAAAAATAAACAGAGGATAAAAAATGTTTTAAAGAGTTGTTAAAGTGACTAATGACATAAATAGAAATAATAGTAAATAAAGTAACGAGTGTGCAAATGAGTGTCATCGACATAATTGAATAGTGTCTTCCATTTCGGTGATTGAAGACCTTTATTGATCTTGACTAGATCCACATTAATCTTACACATTCAACGTCTGAGAAAAGCACTGCCAGCGATGATTATTTTTATTCCACTGACTTTCTTAACCAGGTTAAACAATGGCCATCTGTTCCGCTGGTCATCCAGACACGAGGCCACCACCTCTTTTTTGTGTCACCTGAGTCAGAGACGCTGCCTTGTGTCAGACTCAGACTGAACATGAGGGAGGGAGACGCCTCGGTCATAAACGCAGCCTGGAAAAACACCACGAATGGAGAGACAACGGGACCACGGGGGTTATGAGCGGACATGGGAGAAGACGGCGGAGCGGTGAAATAATCTCCGTTTGAGCGTTTTGACTGAGGGAGCGTGTCATGGTAAGGTGGACGAACTTCGCACCGGCGTCGATGTCCTGAGCTGAAGACATGTCCGTGTCTGTTATGGACTGTGTGGCTCTGTCCACCTACTCTTTCACCTTTCTGCTCGGCCTTCCCGCCAACATGCTCGTGTTTTTCATCTACGTACGCAAGGCTCGTAAGCGTGGCGCCACACCCAACGTGGTCTACGCCCTCAACCTGTGCGTGGCCAACCTGGTCCTCGTGGCCTGGCTGCCCGTCAAGGCTTTAGAGACGCTACTGAAGGACTGGAGGCTGCCGACGCCCATCTGCCCCATCTACAGCTTCTTCCTCTTTGCCTCATTGTACAGCAGCTGCCTCTTCATCACCGCGGTAACAGTCGGGCGTTACCTCAGCATTGCGTTCCCGATTATCTACAAGAGATACCGGCGTGCTCGAATTTCTTGCTTCATCAGCGCCGCCTTGTGGGCATCGGTGCTGGTCCATTTAAGTATCGGTCTGGTCGCTGAAGGAGGGGCTCATTTTATCTCCACTAACGGGGATGAATCTGTGTGTTTCGACAAATTCACCGATGTCCAGTTGGAGGTGCTGCTACCGCTACGTCTGGAAATGGCGATTGTACTGTTCCTCGTTCCTCTGCTGGTGACGTCGTTCTGCACTTTACGTTGCGTCCTCCTGGTGTGGCACTCGAATCTGCCTCCTGTGGGGAAAAGAAGAGTCCTGACGGTGGCGCTGTCCACGCTCGCTGTGTTTGTGGTGTGTTACGCGCCCTACAACACCTCGCACATTGTGGGGTTTGCGATGGAAAAAAGCGTGGAGTGGAGGAGCGTCGCCATGTTGACCAGCTCCTGTAACGTTTTTCTGGAGCCTGTCGTCATGCTGATGCTGTCGCCGGCTGTGTCCAGGGGCATCATGGGAAGGATCTGTGGACGGCAGAGTCAGTTTAGCCACATCGAAGGGTTTCGCCACAGGTGTAAAATTATTAACGCTGTGGCGAACGTCCAGGCTGCACCAACGCTGTCGGACAAAAGCCAAGTGGGGGCGGAAGTGACGAGAGTGAGTCATGGCTGAGGTCACAGCGGATAGAGACGGAACCAACGGAAAATAAGAACAGTTTTACCACATGTATGATAATTATCACATTTGTATGATTATTATCCCCCTGTGCAATGTATTAGTAATAATGTCAAATATTTTTTTTGTTTTATTTTAACTGATTCCCAGCATTTATGTTTGTTGTGATGATGAACTTAACTCATTACCACAGCTGTCTTTAATAATATCCTCTTCACTGAAAAGAAATATTATGTATTTTAGATCAAATACAGAAACTCATTAAATGTAATCAGAGCAATTGTTTTTGTTTGTGATCATTTCCTTTATAATTTTCATATTTTAACCCTAAAAGACCTAGATGTATTCTTGTGCTGACTTCTAAATTAATTTTTCTCGACATTTAACCCTTCCTAAATGATTTACTTTTCATTAAAAATCCAGTGGAAAAAATTATTGAACCATCAAAAGTCATTAAAAACAATGGTTATGCAATCAAGTACTACTCTCAGTAAAAAAAAAATAACTTAAAGTAGACTTAAAACTGCATCAGTTTGGCCTTAACTCATGTATAGAAAATGTAGTTATAAGTAACTCTGGGTGAATGTCTCAACATATGATATAAATTGGTGGTGAACTGCTCCACCTGGTGTAATTTTAGGAAAATCACTTCTAAATACAAGGCTTCACATTCAACTGCGATAAGACAACCCATGATACAAGACAAACTGGTAACCTATAATGTTTTATTTTACAGAGAACAAAATCAGTATGATTTTGTTTCATTCTGGGACGTCACAGACAGAGTTTGGATTAACTGAATGGACAAAAATTAGAGCTGTAAAAAATATATAGTGAGACATGAAGATTCACCGAAAGAAATAAATAATTCATCAAAAAACTGGTTCTGTATTAAAGATTGTTGACTTTTCACTATTTACTTAAAATAACTCTCAGAATAAATCATGATCTTTATGTTAAATGAATCTTTAACCCTTTAACTGCTTGCTCAACCATATGGTTTTTGAGTCCCTATATTTCAATAAATGAAGTATCAAACTTATCGGAACCTAAATGAGCCAAGAAAGATGAAAATCACTAAGACATTTGGACTGTTTTGGTGAAAATATGAAAGATATGAATACTTTTTTTTATCATATGATAGTATAAGAGGCCTTCCTGAACATAATTATATTATTTGATAGCACAACAAAACTGAAAACTAAATATGTAATAATTTTTTAAAAGCATGGTCACCAAAATGATTGATTTGTCGCTTTATGGTAAGAGTAAAAAAATTAAACATTATGAAATAATGGGTTATTTATTATAAAACCACAACCTCTGTTCATCTGTTGCTGCAAATATTTAATGGTCATACATTATCAATATGTTGAAAAAAATTAACATATTAAGTAATTTTTGACACTTTCTGAGTTGATATAAGTAAGTATGGTAAAAAAAAAATAAAGAAAGAAATTACTCATCCAAGGGAAAAACAAATGCAAACAAAAACATTTTTCATTAAGTTTTTCTTTGTGGGGTAGTTAAAGGGTTAAAGCTTTTTTTTTTTTTTTGCTCCTTTGTGACTTGTGTAGAAATTTCTCATAGTAATACAGTTTTACTCACATGTTAATTGACATATTTGTTTAGATTAAATTACTTTAACCATATAAAATGTATTTAAATAGTGGTAAAGTCTTCCATGACGTCACCTATTAGCTTGTGTTCTGGTTTTCTTCTCTCTTCTCTTCTATGATGATGATCACTGCACAACTATTACCGGTAGTTTATTTATAACAATCAATAAACAACTTGAAAATGAGAGACATGAAAATCAACAAAATACCCTAAACCAGGGTCTCCAACTCATTTTAATTCTAGGCCACTTTCCGCCTAATTTAACCATAACCCATAAAGACACGGTGCTACTTTGAGGCACTTTCCAAATAAAATTTTCCTCTATTTCAACTGTTTTTTAAATGATTTATCATCAGTCTTTTTAAAAATATTATCCCCTGTATTTTGCAGTTTTTTTGGAGTAAGTCATGTATTTTCTTATATTGTAATTCACAGATCATGTAGATGTTCATGAAAACTCCATAAATCTAAAGTTACCCTATACTAAAACTGAAAAAACAAAGAAAAAGTTACTTTTCCAGCAAAGATATTGCTAACTGAATACAAAAATAAGTGTGTCCATCCACTGTCACTGATTGAACTCCCACTGGTGAATCAATATTGTAGAAGATGACGGTGTTTCCATGGTAACTAATTAGCCTCTGAACATCCAAATGGGTCATATCTGATGACCATGAAAAGATGAAAAACTGTAATTTGGACGTTTGGTGTAAAATGCAGTTTGTCATCTTTTCATGGTCATCAGATTTGACCCATTGGGTCATTCAGAGGCTTCAACAACATTGATTCACCTGTAAAACCCATGGAGTGGATCAATGACACTGGGTTTATGCTCAGTTAATGATATCTTTTGCTGATGAAGTCACCGTTTCTTCAGTTTTCTCTGTTTTTGATATAGAAACCAGCAATTTTAATCTGAGTGTTTATGAGCATCTACATGATCAGTAAATTAAATATAGGAAATGTAATGATTTTCTCTGAAAAAAACATCAAATAAAAAAGCTATAATTACAATAAAAGATAATAAATCACTTAACCCATAAAGACCCAGCCCTACTTTTGTGTCA
The DNA here is from genome assembly GCA_029814645.1 of Fowleria isostigma. NCBI lineage: Eukaryota > Metazoa > Chordata > Actinopteri > Kurtiformes > Apogonidae > Fowleria > Fowleria isostigma. The sequence goes on from JAPTGZ010000003.1 coordinate 33,567,698, forward strand.
GTTCCCAAGTTAAATTTTCTCTATATTTAACTTTTTTTAATC
>JAPTGZ010000003.1:33628071-33640641 GCA_029814645.1 Fowleria isostigma
GTAGACATTAGAGTGAAGTTTAACTTAAAGTTTAGTAGTTCTTGCAGATCAGAATCAGAAATACGTTATTGATCTCCGGTGGAAATTTGTGCGTTACAGTTGCTCCAACACTGTTAAAGTAAAGAAAGACTCAAGAGCATGGAAGAATAGATAAGTAAACAATATGTACCAGAAATGTACCAGAGATTTACAGATTCAGTTCACGTTGGACACAAACGGATACAAGAAATGTTCCTCAAAGGCCAAGTTTTGACTGATGTTTTTAAGACATTTCAAGGCCTGGACTCTATCTTTCTTACTCAACATCTGTTTTCACACAATTATATCAGAGGAAACTACTTTTTTTTTTTTGGTCCCTCGTTTTCTGTGCTGATTAGTTCATTAATTTGATTGTAGCTGGGGAGATGCTGGCTGTGGCTGAACAGTTCCTGGAGCAGCAGATGCATCCAACTGTCGTCATCAGCGCCTACAGACAGGCTTTGGAAGACATGTTGGATGCCCTGAAGGACGTCAGGTACCAACACACAGTAGAATGTGAAGGCTTTTAATGTGAAAGCACAGGATGTCTGCTGATCACCAGTCCTCTCTCTGACCTCTGACCCCTCAGCACACCGGTGGACACATCAGATCGCTCCATGATGCTGAAGATCGTCCACTCAGCCATCAATACCAAAGCTCTGAGCCGCTGGTCAGAGCTGGCCTGCAGCATTGCACTGGACGCTGTCCGCACTGTTGAACTGGAGGACAACGGACGCAAAGAGATCGACATCAAGAAGTACGCCAAGGTGGAGAAGGTACGGTTGAATCACATGACCACCATGTGAAGGATAGCACCTCGCAGCAAAAAGCTCTGATGGTCAAATAAGTGACACCTTCCACTGTAGTTTGCGGTTATAGTTCAAGCTAATCATCCAGTTGTATCAGGTTTATTTGACTATTTTCAGATGTGGTTACATCGTTTTTGTCTGGTTTCTTTTATATCTGCAGGTTTATGTTTACACTGTTTAGACAAACTTCTCTCCAAAGTTGTGTGATAGGTGGAGCACTCTGGAATGCCAGTTCCAATAGGGGTAGCTGAAAACAGAACTCCAGTCAGAGAGTTGGTCATGCAGATGTTTATTCCAGGGAAGAGTTGGTAGGGCCGACTACAGCCATCACGAGCCGTGTATAGTACACAATGAAGGTTTTTTGGTTTATTTTCATTAGGGACTGACCAATATGGATTTTTTTTAGGGGTGATGCCAATACTGATTTTTGTTTCATCAGCTGCCGATTTTCTTGAGCTGATATTTGAAGCTGGTACAGGTTTTGCTCCTTTTGTCTTTCGTGTTGCAGAGCTACGTTGTCGCCAAGAGAAAACTTAAGTCTCTTGTGCTATGTTTCGGTCGGTACATTTAACACATTCTCAGAGTGTACAGGTAAGCTATAAAGGAAGAAGGTCACAAACTCACATGAGATGAAATTAAAGTGATAAATAAAGACATTAAGTCATAAGATCAATACATCAAAAATACCAGAAACAAATACAGATAATTTGGTAATGCAGACGTTAAGAGGATTAATAAGATAACAAAAATATCAAGAGAACCGGACTAACGATCTCATAATGCAACCCAAGGCACAGTAGTTGCAGTGATTAGTTGTTAAATTGTTTGGACTCCGGGACAATCAAACAGTTGCGTTGACTCTGAACCCTGTGTTGGATATTTTCTAAACAGAAAATGATTCAGGAATCAATAAAGAAACAGGCCAATGAGCAGGACTGATAATGGCCTTTGTGTCTTATTAATCAATAATCTGATGCGGAAGTAGATCTGCCATTTTGTCCTTCTGCTGAGTTTCCCATCATGCCTCTGTGTCCAGGTGCCCGGTGGGATCATTGAGGACTCGTGTGTTCTCAGAGGGGTGATGGTGAACAAAGACGTCACCCACCCTCGTATGAGACGTATGATCAAAGAGCCTCGCATCGTCCTGCTGGACTGCAGTTTGGAGTACAAGAAGGGAGAGAGCCAGGTAACCGTGGCAACTACTACACAATGACAAAAGAATGAGAACTCTTCAAAGTTAGCTGTGAGGTCTTAAACATTGACTGGATTATGAATGTTATTTAATTCTCTGCAAACTTCATTAACTTGAGCCTCTTTTAATGCTTGTGTTGTTTTCATTTCATTTGTTTCATGCAGAAAAGAAAACAAAACCATCTCTAGTGTGCAAGAAACTTAACAACAGAATAAATACATTAATGAATAAAAGTAATCAAGCCAATATAACAAATGCCATGTACACTAGTAATATCAAAACAAATATCAAAATGTACTGCCCAAAAAGAGTGGGAAGAAGAAAACTTATTAAATCCCACCCCCATCACATTTATACAACTTAACACATGACTTCCTTAATAATAAAGTTTCATCTGCTCAAAGTCCTAGCAATGCAAATAACATAGTAAACTTAGGAAAACTGATGTATATTTAACATAGTAACTATCCAGTTGATAGCTTACATAACTTATAATACAATATATTTCAACAATAATTACATACCAGAATAGAATAGAATAGAAGTACTTTATTAATCCCAAACTGGGAAATTGGGTTATAACAGCAGCAATATGGCAGGAAAACAACAATAGAATAGAATTAAATACAATACAATAAAATAAAAATAAGTGGTAATGGAAGTGACATATACCAACATGGTAAACAATGGCAGCAGATACCGACAATGGTAAGAAAGAGCCAATAGACTTATAAACTGTGGATACTGATCATTTGTATGATTTGTCTTCCGAATTTAAAAGTTAAAGTTTAAATGTATATGATGTAGTACATCATATACATTTAAACTTTAAATGTATATGATGCAGTATATGATGCTTTTTTCTTCTGTGGGGAAAAAATGGTTGTGTCCAAAAAAACAAACAAACATAGAACTAAAAAGCTAATGTTTACATCACGAATGTTTGTATTCTAAGAGTAAGTTACTATTCTCCTGGAAAACTGAGAAATATAGATATGTATATTTATCTACATTAATTATATCACTCCTTATTAGGATAAACCAATGTTTTGTCTTTATTTTTCCTCCTGTGTCACCTGTGGGCTTTACATGGTTTATTTAGATGATGTGTGTTTTGTGTTTTTGTGTAGACTGACATTGAGATAAGCAAAGAGGAGGACTTTGCAAGGATTCTACAGATGGAGGAGGAATACATCCAGCAGATCTGTGAGGACATCATCCGCCTGAAGCCAGACCTGGTGTTCACCGAGAAGGGCATCTCAGGTATTTTTTAATTTAGCATTTTTTTATTTATCCTTTATTTAACCAGGAAGAAAAGCTCATTGAGATTAAACATGTCTTTTTTAAGAGTGTCCTGACCAAGACAGCAGCACCAGCAGAAGTTGCACAAAATAGATACATACAGGCATACAGCCACACTAATACTATACATAAAAAATACACATAAAACATGAGTCAGCACTAAAGCCAGACATAAAACACTACACTACAATATTCTTAAAGACGCATATAACATAGAATATCCACAGAAAAAAACAGACCTACCAAAAGAGTGTTTTTGTGCAGATTCATCCTCAGTAAGTGTTGTCATGGTGCGTTGATTGACCATACTTGATCAAAATTGTTTGATCAGAATTCAGAGAATTTGTAAAATAGAATGTTTTACTGTGATGTAAATGACAGTTAACAGGACTTTAATTAATCAAAGACAATCCACTGACTGTTGTACTATTTTTATGTGTAGATTACAGTTACATTTTAAATATCTGAATTATTTAAATTTGTAATGATTTTAAGGTTTGGATGAAACTAACATTACCAAAGTTTCACATTGGTTTTTGGGTAAATGTGACAGCGTTGTAGACACTTAATTACTAGAGAAAGTAATCAGCAGATTAATCCATAATTCAGCTAATAACAATTGGTCACAGTCTAATACCAACAAATGTGCTGCATTTAAACCATCTGCAGCAGCAGGAATGTGAACCAAATTCCTCATAAAACAGTGACAGATTGTTTCACCAACACTACTACAACTGTTCACACTGTAACTCCATTTATTTGATGACCTTTGACCTCTCTCAGATCTTGCTCAACACTACCTGGTAAAGGCCAACATCACGGCAATCCGCCGTGTCAGGAAGACTGACAACAACCGCATCGCCAGGTAACGGTCCTCACCAATCACATTAGTTCACCAGTGAGTGTGAACTGAACCCGTCTGTCTGTCCTCTGAACTCGTCTCACCTGTCCTGTCTCACCTGTCCTGTCTCAGGGCGTGTGGGGCTCGTATCGTCAGTCGAACTGATGAGCTGCGTGAGGAGGACGTTGGTACAGGGGCAGGGCTGTTTGAGGTGAAGAAGATCGGAGATGAATACTTCACCTTCGTCACTGAGTGCAAAGACCCCAAAGCCTGCACCATCCTGCTGAGGGGGGCCAGCAAGGAGATCCTGGCTGTGAGTCATATGTTAGACTACGAGTCCCAGGGTGCAGTTCATTGAGTTACAGTTCCACACCAGTTCACATACGCAGATATACAGAAGACTCCACTCACTTTTCACAACCTGTTTTTTTGGTTAGATGACCATAACAACATGATGTGATATAATGTCAGAAGATGAGTGAGAGGCAGAATAGAGAAAAAATATGTCTGTATTATCATGATATGGGATTGAATGAAATGTATTAAAGTTTAGAAAAATATACAAACTGTATAAATGACATGGAAATACTAGTTGCATATACTATATATGCAATACTAGTAAATACTCTGAACTGGATCTGAGGTCCGAATGAGGAGCTGTGCCCTGTGAGCTCCACTGACCAACGGGGCTCCCAGCTGAGCCGGCACAGCCCCTCAGACCTCGATCGCAGCAGAGCCTGGCCGACAGATCTACCAGACTGCTCTGACCAGACTGTACTCTTTCAATATTGAGAAATGACAACAGTTACTTTTAAAAATTGTGGCACCGCAAGAAGCAGAAATGGGCGTGGCCTGAGTTCTACTAATCACCAAACACCTACGTCTTATAGTTCTATGGAACCATCCAAAGACCCTGCCTGGGAGGAGGAGCTAAAATGGGTCTCGGTATGGTTAGGGCTGGGAGATTAAGCCTACAAAAAAAATCTTAGATTTTTTAATGAAAAACTCGATTTTTTATTCAATTTTTAGTTCCCTACTTAAAAGAACATAAGTAGCTGTGATAGGCTCCAGCGACCCCATGACCCTAGTGAGGATAACAGGTTCAGAAAATGAATGAATAAAAAGTGCAGACTGTAAATATGTAGAAAAAACATGAACTTTATCGTTTTTCAGTACCTTTAAGATAAAGCAAAGGCAGTCATTGATTTCAACATAGTGACACTGTGCATCCTCATAATAACTTAGAATAACACAAGTTTTCTAATGCAAGGGTACCGGTAGTAAATTTTCATTGCTATCATTTCAAAAGATCACCTCTAAATCTAGTAGTTTGGTCCTGTAACTTCAGATATAGCAATGAGCATTGACTACTGGCATCCTTTAAACATTTCAGTCATTAACATTTGGACTGATGATGTGTAACCATGGTAACTCTTGAGCTGTACAGGTCAACATTTGCATTTATGGCTAGGGATGAAAGGGTACACTCACCCCACGATTCAATTCGAATCCCGATTTTGGGTCCACAGTATACAATTCAAATTGATTTTTTTCCATCCAGACTGCTGTTCGAACACGTATCTACATGATGATGAGCTTGTAGCTCCAGTATCTTCTGTCACAACAACGTCCCTGTTCCGTGTGTTATCTGTCACAACAGCTATGTCATGATTAGTTTTTTCAAGCTCCCATTCTGCTGTAGCAGACTTCAGAACCTCTGCCATGTGTTCTCCAGTTTGTGTTTTGAAAAGAGGATGAGTCTGTAAAACATAACTCCCCATGTGCCATCGATTTGGACGCGCCGTGTACCCACAATACTTTGCGAAAGCGTCTTCACGTGTTGGGCTGCACCCCATAGAAATGAATAGGAGCGGTGCAACTACTGTACAGAAGCTGCACTGTTCAAAGCATCCAGCATTGCATCACGCAAAAATGTGGAAACTGTGATTCATCCAGGAAAATTTCAGTGTTCTCACTCAGAGGAGTGGAACCAGACAAACTTAATGACTTTTAATCCAAAAAGGGTAAATGTTGCAGTATGCTTTTACTGGACTAGAAACAATTAAACAAGTGTAAATCATGAGTTTTTGTCTGTTTCTGGTGATATTTAAGGCTTCCTCTCATTGCAGGTGAGGTTTGTGGGTATTGTAGTCTCAGTATTAATTTGACTCTCTTTGTATCCAGGAGGTTGAGAGGAACCTGCAGGACGCCATGCAGGTGTGTCGTAACGTCCTGATGGAGCCCTACCTGCTGCCAGGTGGAGGCGCTGTTGAGATGGCGGTGTCAAAACGTCTGACAGAGCGTTCTCGCGCTCTAACAGGGGTTGAACAGTGGCCGTACCGCGCTGTGGCCCAGGCCCTGGAGGTGATTCCCAGAACCCTGATCCAGAACTGCGGCGCCTCCACCATCAGAGTCCTGACCTCTCTGAGGGTAAACGGAAAAACCAACCAGTCGACATTTAACCCTGTATGTGTGTGATGCATGTGATGTCTGACCTCTAACCATGTGGTTTGGTTTTTTTTTAGGCTAAACACACTCAGGAGGATGGTTTGAATTGGGGAGTGGACGGAGAGACCGGATGCCTGTCTGATATGACGTCTCTGGGGATCTGGGAGCCACTGGCTGTCAAAGCTCAGACCTACAAGACTGCAGTGGAGGTGAGTCAGAATCACTGCCGTCAGAGACAAAAAAGGACAAATGACAAACATACAGTCACGGAAAAAATGATAAGACCACCAAAAGACCTCAAAAACAATGGTTATACAATCAAGTCTAAACTCCTGTGTGTATCATGTGACTAAGACAAAAAAGAAAAGAAACCTTAGAATGCCTAAAAGCACTGTTTTTGTCAGTACAGTGTCATAGATATTAGAGCTGCATGATATTGGACAAAACTGACATTGTCATTCATTTGTTTTTTTAACCTTTCAACATATATTGCGATTTTCTTCTTTATTTTTGGTGATTTCTTTGTTTTCACAGAGTTTAGTTTTCTTTGATTTTCTTTGTTTTCTGTGATTTTCTTCTTTGTTTTTGGTGATTTTCTCTTGTTAGTTCATTTTTCAATGGTGTTACCAGCAAGTCACTCCATGTGCAGGGGCGTGGTCTGCTTCAGCAAACTAAATGACTGTGATTGGTGGATCGCTGTGCGCAATGCGTGTCAGATTCCCTTGAAATTAGTTGAGAACACGTCGAGTTCATTTGCCTCCTACATAGCAGGACCTGTGATGTGACTATTGCGCACACGTACATTGCGATGACGACACTCAAACTATATATTGTGCAGCTCTAATAGCTATTGATGTAAGAACTGATGTCATTGTGGTTATTATCTATAAAACCATGGAAAATGGATGGATATCAGCTCTGAAATTAAACTGCTGAGATATTTTTGTTATCATTATGTTTGTCCAAATAAATATACCTTTAGTTGTATCAGATGAATAAGAAATTGAAGAAAACGGGGCGGTCTAGTCATTTTTTCCACGACTGTAAATAATATGTATTGGTTTATATTTTACTTCAGTAATTTTACAGTAATTTTCTCTTAAAAGCAAAATAGAAAAAGGAAACTCTTTGAGCCAAAGGAAGCATTTGTGTCCCTTGAACTTCATCTGATTTGATCTGTAGACTGACGCATGACTAGAAACTGACCTGTGCGTTTGGTTTCAGACGGCGATCCTCCTCTTGCGTATCGACGACATCGTGTCCGGACACAAGAAGAAAGACAAAGACGAGGCAACCGGTGGACAAGGAGCTGAATAAACCATCCTGACTGTGTGCGTGTCTGTCTGTGCGTATGTGTGTGCGTGTGTGTGACAGCTTCCCGTAAACTTAAGTCCAGTTTGGAACCGTCTGTCCTCATTGGTCCAAATAAAGCGTTACAGCTCACCTGTCTGACTCGGCTGCACTCTTTTTTTTTTTTAAAGTTGTGAACACAAGTACGAGACTGAAGTGGCAGATGTGGAAAAATTTAAATGAGGTGGCAGGAGGTCTTGGTGGGGTGTCATGGGAACATCCTCGGTGCGGTATGTGGAATCTCCATATTTGTATAAATGGAGTCATTAACACTATTAAAGTATTTTTGAAAATGTTTATGTAATAGTGTAGAACTTTGATTCATCTTTAGTTTTAAGATAATTATGTATAAAATAAGAGACACGATAAGATATTCCTTTATTAGTACCACAAAGGGGAATTCCAGGGTAACTGCAGATGGAGTACGAAGCACACAAGTGGAAAAAAAAAAGAGCAAAATCAGTGTATAAATACAGCTTAAAAATCTATAAATACTGTTTACAGTTGTGCACATGTTGATAAAGGATGGAGATACTCATATACACACATATATATTTATAGATATATATATACACATAGACATGTATACACATTAAACATGCATGTAGTTTATTGCACAGATTATTTGTTGCAGTTTCTGTCGTGAAACCCGACAGCTGCAGGAATAAACGACCTGCTCCGATACCGGGTGTTTCATCCTGACACTAAATGAACTCCTTAGGTCGGTCAGTTTTTAAGGGGGTGGGAGTCTGATCAACATGGAGGGACAGCTTGGCATCCATGGACCTTCTTTATCAGTTAGCCCCGCCTCTTCCTGTCAGCTGCTGTGATGCTCCTCCCCCAGCAGACCACGCCATAGATGATGGCAGACGTCACAACAGAGTCATAGAAGGTCCTCAGGAGTGCCCCCCCACACCCCAAAGGACCTCGGCCTCCTGAGCAGATACAATCTGCTCCTTTTTTGTCAAGTGCGTTGGTGTTGTGAGGTGGGGGGGGGCTTATAACAAAGGCTATCAGTGACAACGTTATTTTATTGCACAATATATTCTGTCACTGCACTGGAGTGTGTATGAAAAATTTAAAAAGTACCATGTGGTCCAGCTGAAATAAGGGCGGATCCTCTGACTCTGCCATCACTCTGGCTGTATTAGGCAAGGCAAGGTACATTTATTTATATAGCACAATTTATACATATTAAATTCTACTAAATTTTTTGGGTGAATTCATTTTTTATTTTAATACACTGAGACGATTTTGGGAATAGTGCTGATTTGATTTTTTTTTGTTTAGTATAGTTTTTAGAACATAAAGTTAAGGGGGCAGCTAGGGGGAGCAAAGCTCTACAGTGGGGGCCAGTTTGTCCCCCTGTAGATCCGCCCCTGGCTTAATATTACAAATCTATTCCCACTGTGGTGAAAACTGAGAAAATGCATGACATTTCAAAATGTAATTTTCAGGCCTGTAAAAGCATGAAATTTAATTACTGTAATCTTCTTATTTAAGTTAGCTGCCTTGGGGAGTTATTGTTCTGGTCGCTTGCAGTCCATAAGAGTTGAGGGCCTTCTTTTGGATCCCATGCCCCTACCCAAAGGTGTCCCGCAGGGTTCAATATTAGGTCCAACATTATTCAACATCTATGTTAATAACATTGCCCTTGCTGCAGGCAATTCTCATATACACCTTTACGCTGATGACACTATAATCTATACTTCCAGTCCTTCCCTGACCACCGCATTGTCCTCACTGCAGGCTAGTTTTAATAGCGTTTAATGTGAATTCCTCAAGCTCCACCTAGTTTTAAACACAAAGAAAACTAAATGTATGGTTTTTAACAGAAATCTATCACAGACTGAGCCTCCCTTCAAAATTTCCTCAGTGGCTGGCTCTAAGATTGATTTTATCAACACCTACAAGTACCTTGGTATCTGGCTTGACAGTAAATTGTCATTTGAAACTCACATAAACGTTCTCTTTACAAAGGTCAAATTCTGCCTCGGTTTCCTCTTCCATAATAAATCTTCTTTTACACACTCAGCAAAACAACTTCTGGTCAAAATGTCAGTCCTACCATTACTGGACTGTGGTGACGTTGTATACAGGTGTACCTCCCAATCCCTCCTTCACAAACTGGACATTGTTTACCACGCTGCCATCCGTTTCACTACCCACCACTGCTCCCTGTATTCTCTGTTGAACTGGCCCTCACTCCACTCTCACAGACAAATGCACTGGATCACACTGATTTATAAAACTATCACTGGTAAAACCCCCTCTTACCTACAGTCACTTACCAAAATCCACACCATAAACCGCAATCTTCGTTCTCAAAACATAATCAACCTCTCTATATCCAAAGCCGGTACCACCTTTGGCCGCACTTCCTTCCAGTTCTCAGCTGCTAATGACTGGAATCACCTCCAACAAACCCTGGAACTATCTTCATTCCTTCCCCTATCGACTTTTAAAATTGCAATACAGTCAGAAATGAAAGATCACTGCACATGTTTTTAATCATCATCATAAATGTCCCATCCATTATTGTTTATATGTTTGTTTCGTAAGTGTGTTAGTTGTCTTTAATGTTCTCACATTGTTTTAGCTGTTCCCCATGTCATTGTGATGAACATTCTGATTATGTTTTAATGGTATGACTGTATCAGCTTTTACGTTTTTACTGTTGTGTATCTGTTGTGCCTATTGCTGCCTCTTGGCCAGGTCATCATTGCAAATGAGAATTGGTTCTCAATTGATTTACCTGGATAAATAAAGCTTATTCAAATTATTCAGTCTGAGAAGGAACTGACTTCCACTGGGTGTTAATGTAATTGTTTTAATTTAATTGTTTTTAATGTCACTGTTGTAATTGTAAAGTGACGATGAACTAAAAGTAACTGCCTAGTGTTAAAGGTGAGGTCAAAGTGTAAGTGTACCCATATACTACAGTGTGTCCTTTATAAACTGTTACTTCAAACACATTCATGAAGATGGGCTTAAAGACAAACATTTCTCTGAAATAAAAAATATTTCTCTTTGACTTTCTGAGCAGCTGCATTTGGGACAAACCAAACTGTTACTCCACAAAACAAAATAATTAATAAGAAAATAGTAAACAAAAGTGTGTCCACTTTAATCGTAGTCACAGATTAATCAACAGTCAATCAACAGAACTGTTACAGTGACTCAATCAATGAACTGATTAGTATTAATTATCAGTGAATCTGATATGAAGTCATCCTGTGAAACAAGTTCTGAGTCAGTTTCATATTTTATTTTATAATTTATCTTATTTTTTCTGTTTGTATAATTTTATTTTGTGTTTTTTTTTCCAAATGTATATTTTAGATTTTAGATTTAAAATATTATACATTCTTTTGCATTTTACGATTTATTTTTTTATTTCATTGATTTTTATTTTGTATTTTACTCTGTATTGCTCTGTGCTTTGTTTTTTAGTCACACAACAGTCACATGAGCATATTTTCATCTATAATTGAATCAGATTAGCCAGTGATAAAGCGATTCAATTACTTTTTTTTCTATTTGTGATTCAATCACTTTAAATTAAATCATAAACCGGATGTGACGTAATCCGCTGACAGCAGTCAGCTGACACAGAAGCCACGGTCATGTGATGGCGTTTCAAAGATGGCGGCGGACAGAAGCAGAACGGGGCTTTGTTGGTTGTTTTTATTTGTTTTTAGTTTGTCACAGTGTTTTTACAGCGATGCTGATAAGGCCAGCAGAAAGGTAAGAAAACAAACAACATAACAGAGTAAAATAATGACAGAAAAGTAAGATAATGATGTTTATGAAAGAGGAAACAGACTCTGACAGCGGGAAGTGAAAGTGATGAGACAGCTTCAAAGTGAACAGACACAAAAACCTTAAAACCTTTATTGATGATTAAATACTGAACATTTAACCCAGCGGTAATTGACTCTGGTTAAATTAGGACAAACTGAAGGACAGACACTTAATCAGTTTACGATTAAAGTTAGAATAAACATCGTCTGATGCTGAGGTTTACTTTATTCCTTTTTTGAAACATTTTCTTAAAGTAACTTATTGTGATCCAGTAAGTGTGAATTAAGTCACTAATGTCTGTATTGTCACCTTACTAAAGATTTAAAAAGCATTTTTATGTTTGTTATACATGTGAAAACATGACACAAACCTGATGTCTCACAGAACACAATGTTACTGTACACAACATTTGTCAGCAGATGAAATGAGAGAAAATGTTTCACTGAAGGACTGTCCACCATGTTTTCATTTCACTTCCAGTTAATTATTGTTGAAATATATTGTATTATAAGTTACGCAGACTATGTGTAATACACAGCTGTGTTAAAAAATAATAGCATCGTGTTTAAAAATGTGAGTAATACACATAATACATATATACAATGGTTTTTATTTTTATGTATTGGGAACACTGCACTTTATATCCTAAATCAAAATGTGAAGAAAAATGTGTCAATTTTTGAATCACTTTACAGAAAATTGAGGAAAAATGAATATTGGGCTGTTAAAAAAATAGCAATGTGGAGTTAATTAGTGAGGTCATTCATTCTGTGAAACAAACAGTTGTGAATCAGGTGGCCCTTATT
>JAPTGZ010000003.1:34085718-34098922 GCA_029814645.1 Fowleria isostigma
TAGAATAGAATAGAATAGAATAGAATAGAATAGAATAGAATAGAATAGAATAGAATAGAATAGGCTTTATTATCATTGTCTGTGTAATGAAATTAGTAATGCTGCTCCAGACAGTGCATCAGTATGAATTAAAATAACCAATACGTGAGAAAATAAGAATAGAGCGAATATAAAATCACAAAACTATAAAGTAAAATAAGAAAATAAAATAGAAAATTTATCAAAAAGTAAAAAGAATAGAACTAAAAAAAAAGAATAAAATAAAAATAGACATAAAATATGCATAGGCACAATATTAACAGCATGTATATCTGTAAGTCTATAAAAATAGTGCATTTATGTTTGGATAAATTTTGCATTGTTATTGCAAGTACAGAGAATTCTTATTGTCCTCCCAGATCACATCAAAAACTCAGACTCTGTCAGCACCTTCAAGTCCCAGCTAAAAACATACTCAGACAAGCCTACTCAGATTCATAGACCCAATTTTATCTGCTGCCATTTTTTACTATGTGTTTTTTTAATATGTATGTGTCTCATTTTATTATTTATTATTTTAACAATGTTGTACGGTGACCTTGACCTCTCATGTATTATATTATTATTAATATTGCACATCATTCACATTATACAGAGTTATTACATTATAACCTTGTATAAGTGATTGCATGAAGATACATTGAGGGATGTAATTGTACAGGTTTAACAGAATGACTTCAGTTTGGCTTAATAAAGACATACTTGTGTAAAACAATCTATTATTCCAGGATCTCTTTACTTTAATTCCCACCAACATGCAGGATTATAAAATGCAAGGACAAAGAAGGACACTGGAATTTTATTTTTACACATATTGTGCAAATAGAAAATGATCTTGTCCAGGGTCTTTAATCATGTGATACCTCTACATATTTTTATGGTTATCACACTCATTTTTTAACACTCCTGTCACTAACCATGTTTTGTTCCACACCTCTCCTCTTGTTAATGTACAGATTAGATTTCATATGATGTTAGGATTGTTTTAGTGACAGGACTGACCGTTTCGATGCGCTTGCTGGGATACAGACATGTCTCTGCTCCGTTGGTGAAGTTACAGAAGACCTTGAAGGAGTCTCTGGAGCAGCCCTGGTTGGGGTCGATCCAGTACTCTCCTGCAGGGGGAGACAGAGGCATGCAGAGTAAAGGGACACTGAACAGAAGTGGAGGCGTTGGACAGTACAGTCTTTCACATCCTGTCGTTTGAAAATTTGTAATGAGAATGATCTTTACACGCAGGTCAGGACTGGATATCTTCTATCCTGATATCTGGGCTTCAACAATGGGGGACAATAAAGGATCTTTGTCTGATCTCAATTCCCATTTTAACAAAAAAGAAAACTACAAAAAAAGATGGTGTAAAAGGGATTTTTTACAGCATAACAATATAAACCAACAGTACTGTGCAAAACTTTTATTCCACCTTTATCTTTGTTGCTTTCACTGTGTTGAATTGACCAACATATTTATTTCTTTTTCTCTCTCTTCACGTACAACAAGAAAATACAGGAAATATTGTGCATGGCCTTGAAAGACACAAAAAACACTCAACTAAATGTGTTGTAAGGGTTAAAGTCACTATTTAGTGTGACCTCTGACCCTATGACAAGAAGCAGCACAAAAAAATAGAAACATCTGACGTGTTGAATGAAACGTGGTATAAAACATCAGAAAATGAATGTAATAAAGATTACAAATTTTTTTGTTGCATCCCCATGTGCAATAATCTGGTATCCCGAGGGCAATAACCCATTGATGTATATATTTTATTTACCTGACAGTACTTAGAGTTATTTATTTTTTAAACTATTTTAGGCTCCATGCGACCTCCTGTGACCCAAGTGAGGATAAAGTGGGTTCAGAAAATTAATGAATGAATGAATTTTACTATTACTTATACTAGGTGGTAGAGGTGGAAAAAGTACTGAAAAACTGTAATTAAATAAAAGTATCTTTACCTTGCTTAAATTCTACACAAGTAAAAGTACCCATTTAAAACTACTGGAGTAAAAGTTAAAAATTTAAAATTTAAAGTAAATTTAAAATTTACTTTGAGTAAAAGTTACTCAGTTACTTTCAATTACTTGATGTTAAAAAAAGAACGAGCCATAAATTAAATCCATCACTAGTTGTTTTCAATCAACGTTTAGTCCAAATAATATTTAGGACCTTTCAGGTGGTGTCAACTTTGTTCAGACCATCCCAGACAACATTTTCAAGTACAAGTGGCATAAGTTAAGAATTCTATGATAAATTTTTTTCCTTTACTGAAAAACACTGCCTATACCGATGCTGATTGTTTTTTGCTGCATTTAATTTTTTACTGAGTAACGGGGTGAGGGGTCAAAATGTAGTTGAGCAAAAGTAAAATTACACATTTCAAAAACTACTTAAAAAATTACAACTTACTCACAAAAACTTCTCAATTACAGTAACGTGAGTAAATCTAATTTATTACTTTCCACCTTTGTCCTATATATATTATTAATATAGTTATATATAAATATTTATATAAATGAAATTACTGACTATTTCATTGTATTGTATTGTGTTGTATTGTGTTGTGTTGTGTTCTGTCAGGTATTACAGCTGATGCAGTGCATGTGGTGTGTTTTTACCGTCTTTGAGCTCTGGCTGGCTGAGGTGCAGGTCTTGGCAGGTGCGGGCGGGGCTGTCCTGGGTGCCCAGTGGGAAACGCATGGTCTCGATCTCCTGTCGAAGTGAGTTTAGAGAGCCGAAGATCTCCTCCATGCCCTCACTGCCCATCAGGAACTCAGTGCCGGTGGCGTCAGAAGCAGGCATGTCGGGGTCGGATTCGGGGAGCAGCTGGCTGGCGTCGATGGAGCGCTTGGACTTGGGACTCCTCTGGATGGGCAGGGGCTGGATGACCTCACCTGGTGGGCCCTGAGGAGCAGGTTCACATCGAATTCAGTACACTCACTATCAACTATCAGTCCTGGAGCATTCACAGACACATGGGGTACTTACAGGAGGTCCAGGGGGTCCTTGAACACCTTTCTCTCCCTTTGGACCAGCTCCTCCCTAAACACAGCAGTGAGACGATTTAAAAAGAGTCTGAACACAGAGAGAGCATTTTATAAGAATGATTGAAGTAAAAATACTCTGAAGATTTACTCACAGTAGCACCCTTAGCTCCCTTGATACCTTGAGGACCCTGTGAAGACATAACACGTTAGTTTTATCATCGGACAATCAAAGTCACTCAAATGTTACCTGAGTATTTAATTTTTATGTAGCTATTTACTTCTACTCCACTACATCTCAGAGACAAATATTGTACTTTTAACTCCAGTATATTTCTGACAGCTTCAGTTACTTCCCAGATAAAAATTTTTGTCTTTTCAGTGAAAATCAGGGGTCTCCAGTTGTGTAAATGTTTGATGTTTGCAATGAACAGAAGTGTAAGTTGTTGGAAACAGGCCTGTAGGCGGTTCTCAGAGTACAGTACCACTACAGACATATATCTATATATATCTTATAGAATATGATAAATAGTTATTAATTTAATTACAGACAGTTTATAAAGTGGATCAAATCAGCTCAACCTTAACCTTCAACCTGGATGGAAACGACCTATTTTGACAGAGGCTCCATAATGAATATAGAAACACTGCAAGATTGATTCACTCTGACTTTTTATATTTATATGACTAATAACTTAAATATAGTAAAATGTATTACGAGGTTGGCACAAAAATAGTTGTTGGGTTAAACACATACCACAGGAAAATAGAATGTCCACACCAGTGTAGAGTGCATTATGAGGATAAAACTTAAACACTTCAGTTATAGCTCTAAATATGTTTTCTAACGCTGCCACCATTTATAATTTTTTATCTTTTGCAATTATTAAAAATGTGATAAAGTAGTTAGGAAACTCACAGGCAGACCAGGAGGACCAGCTGGACCGATGGGCCCGGTGCCTCCAGGCATTCCCTGTTAAAGACATGAGACAAACATGAGCATAGTCACGTCTTATTGAAATAAATGCACTTAATGAACTATCCCTCTCCCTCAGACGTACATTCTCTCCCTTGGGTCCAGAGGTTCCGTGAGGCCCGGGCAGACCACGGTCTCCCTTCTCTCCCTGCTCTCCTGGGGGTCCAATGAGACCGATGAGACCGGGGTGACCCTTCTCTCCCTTGGCACCAGGATCTCCACGTAGACCAGGCAAACCAGTGGGTCCCTGCAGGTGGACAAATGGAGGAAGATGAGGGAAAAAAAAGATGACAATAGGGGAAGAAAAGAGGTTTGAGGGATGGAAAATGAAAAATTGAGAACTGTAGGACTTTGAATTTATTAACCTTAATGTTAATTTTTACTGAATTTAATAAATGTGAAAGTGAACAGAGATCAATATGGGAACACAGGTACTGTTTTCTTACAAGAGGTCCGGGTGGTCCTTTCTGTCCAGCTGGTCCTGGAGATCCCTGCTCACCCTGAAACACAACAAGAAACGCATTTCAGAATCTGAATCAGAACACTTTAATAACCCCAAGGGACACTGTTGTGCGTTACAGTTGCTCTGTGCAAGTAAAATCAAAAGTAGTAGGAAAGAAATGATCAATACTAAAAAAAAACAAAACAAAACAAATATATATGCTCTAAATATACACACACTCTGACATATATAGCTCCAAATTTACATATTAAAATGCTCTATTACAACATAATTAGAACATCTATAGTCATACAGCAAACTAAATAATGTGTTTTCTAAAAATATGGAATACAAATACTCTTACTGACCACTGATCCTGGGAGTCCTCTGAGACCCTCTGTTCCTGGTTTTCCTGGTGGACCCTGGGGACCAACGGGGCCAGTCTTTCCTGGGGGTCCGACAGCGCCTGGGTCTCCCTAAGATTGAATGAAAAACAATAGAGCAGAATGAGACATGATTAGATAAAGAATAGTTATCTGCACATATACTGTATTTAGGTCTATTTAGGTATCAGTACAAATATGTAATTGATTGCCTTAACATCTTCTGAGCAACTGAGTTTAAATCAATTAAAAATCAATATAAATACAATGATTAAAATGTGCTAAAAGCTCTGGTTTCACCTTGGTTCCCTTCTCTCCCTGTCGACCCTCTGGTCCTCTTGTTCCAGCAGGACCCTGTTAAATGAAACATACAACAGTGCATTAATAAAAAGCATCTTCTAATTCTTTAACGGCAATGTGTCGGAGGCAAAATAGATCATTAGTAGAATGTACTTGTATTATCTGCTTTATATCATTGCTTTCATTCACTTGGCAGACTGTTAGTATCTGTTTCTTCTGCCATTATGTTACTGCTGTTGCACCATCACAATTTCTGTCTTAAGATAAGATATGATGGACTTTATTGATCCCTCTATGGAGAAAATTCTCAGTTGAACCCAGCAAATACAAAAATAAAGTGCATCACTGTACAGTACAATATAGTAATTAGCCAGCCAAATTAAGCAACTAGGCAGAACAGACACATGATAAAAAAGTTAATTCATGATGCTGAGGTGACCTTGTGGCACTCGGGCCTGATCAGATGAAGTTGGTGTTCTTACCCTCTTTCCTAGGGGGCCGGGGGGTCCGTTCTCACCAGGGGGTCCAGGAGAGCCCTGCAACCAGAGTCACAGGAGTCAGAGAAGGTTCAGAGGATTTACTGACACCTGCTTCTGTATCTGTGTCCTTATCCTTTTAACTCACAGATTCTCCAGGTTCACCATCCTCTCCTCTCTCTCCCTTAGCTCCATCTTGTCCCTGAAGGTAGAGCAGAACAGGTTGAGGAGCTTAGCTTTTACTTCTCCAAAAGTGCAAAACACATTAATATATTTCATTTTTGTTTGACTGTAATGACAGGTGCCTGAAGTCAAAGATGAAGTTTATCCGCACAGAGTAATGTATGATATGATACTATGATACTTGATATCTTGATAGACTGGCCAAAGTAACAATAGTATCAATATAAAATAAGTCTGTCTTTATTCTAAAACTATCATGTATACATTATGATGTCTGTGTAAATAAAAAAATACTCCCACCAAGGCAAAATGTGTGATTTGGAGTTGCCTTTTACATACAAACACAACACACCCTCCATGACCGCATTAGATACTGGTTTTAATTAAAACTGCTATATGGCACCAGTATATTAATGATACAAGAAGAATAAAGTCAATATTGTCCAGTATTTTGAGATTAAATTTGAGATAAAATAATATCCAAAGCTTGTATCTCTGTGCTTCTTTAAAACATACACTTACTACAACCTCCATGTCCAATTGTTGTAATAAAGACATCAATATTTTGGACCAAGATATTGATAATTTATTGCATGAGGACAATAACAGGAAGAAACAATAATCAATAATGTGATCTATTCACATATTGAAAATTTGTCCAATCCTTATGCTTGACTGTTCTTAAAAGAAGATACTCACTCTTGGTCCAACCTCACCAGGGGGACCAGGATCACCAGGGAAACCAACGGGACCCTAAAAGCGAAAACCAAAACACCACTCAGAGGTTAAAGGGCAGAGGTCACATTATCACCTAATGTAGTGTCATTAAAACTGAACAGAGCTGAGGTCGCTGATCTGAGCATCAGTGTGTTTTTGTGTCTGTGGTGACATACGGGGTTTCCTTTAGGTCCATCGTCTCCAGGTCGTCCACGTCCTCCAGGAGGTCCAGCGGTTCCAGGTTGTCCAGCTTCTCCCTTCTCTCCACGCTCTCCTCGAGGTCCCTGTCAACACAAGCACAACCTTTTTACTGATAACATTCATTATCACCAAAGTCAGAGTCTCCTTATGTCACATAGACACTCACCTTCTTTCCTGGTTCTCCTACAATTCCAGGTGGACCAGCTTCACCAGGTTCGCCCTGTTGAACAAAGGGTTGACCTTTTAATTCTCAGTAAAAGCTGAAAAGAGATTCATTCAGTTTCTATTTAGTTTTAACACTGATAAAATGCAGCAGAAATCATTGCACCTTCTCTCCGAGAGGTCCAGGATTACCCAAACCACCAGGAGGACCTTGAGGACCCTGAAAAACAAACACAAAGATTATGACTTTTCTTCAAAATGTTATTTTCAGAAAGTAGTAACTTCTTCACTTCTAGATGTGTAGCATTTTAATAACTAGTTACAAAAGAATTATACAGAGACCTTTAAGTAAATTAAACAATTTTATAAAGAGTCAAATGTGTGACTTAAGAAACAAAGAATGTGAAGACACGTACGTCAGCACCATTGGGTCCAGCAGGGCCACGGGGTCCTGGAGGGCCAGGAGGACCCTAGAAGCACAAAGAAACTCATGGTTTTGTCATTGTTTATGACTTAATTTTCAGATAGAAAGTCACTGAACTGATGATTAAGTGATTTGGTGCTGCTGAAACTCACCAAAGGTCCAACATCTCCAGTCTCTCCCTTCTCACCTGGTGGACCTGGCAATCCCTGTCGGACAGAGGTTAAAGAAACAGTGTGGTTTAGTGTCTGCACAAAACCTACGACTCCAGAGAAATGATAAAGACTTCATTAAATCTGTCATTGAAATCAGAAACAAGTTTATATTGGGTTTGTACCTGCAGACCGATGGGTCCTGGGGCTCCGGGGAATCCTCTTGATCCTTCATCACCTTTAGCTCCAAAATGTCCCTGTGGACCCCTTGGTCCGAGTTCTCCATCAGCACCCTGCACCACAAAAGAAGAAAATTAAAAATAAAAATCTGGAAACACTCACATCTACTTGTGATAGTGATGGACATTTCATGAGATAATGATATGACAGGTTTCATGCATATATTTGTAGAATTACATTTCTACTTGATAAGCCTCATTCTAATCACCAAGTCCAACATCTTTACAAAACATCAACAAAATGATGTGTTTTATGTCCTGTATCCAACGATAGTCTGTATAAGTAGTGGTGATACCAACCAATCTTCAGAGACTTGACAAACTTTATATGGTAACTGTTCAGCCGTACAGTCAGGAACAAGAAAAACTAACAGAAGTTCATACTTACAGCAGGTCCAGGCTGACCAACAGGACCCATTGGACCAGGTGGACCAGGAGGACCCTATTAACAAACCACAAATATGTATAAGTACAATGGCCAAGAGAGACATCATGACTCTTTATAATCCTGTGGATTTTATTTCTGACAACTTCCAAACATAAGTCTTTCACTTACATGTTCTCCTTTACCTCCTTTGGCACCCTTCTGACCAGGTTCTCCAACCTCACCCTGAAAACATAGAAAACACCATCATGTTATGACAAAGCCTCTAGAACATGACTGTTCTGTAAATGATCCCGACAAACTACAAAGAAAGGGCTCAAGTGGACTGGGATAAAGACTTAAAGTGACTGGCCTTGTCTCCATCCTCTCCAGGTATTCCAGGTGATCCAGCAGGGCCAGGCAGACCCACAGGACCTTGCACTCCATCCCGACCTGCTGGGCCAATCGGACCTTTCTCACCCTGAGCAGATGAAAAAGAAGAGAATCAATTTGATATAGTTAGGATTTTATGATGAAGTTGGTGTGTTGTTCAGTGGTTGTTCTTAAAGTTTTATGAATAAAGTTCAGATATTTTTCCATTATTTTTTGTTCTAAATATCAAATAAAGTTTGCAATTGCACACTGGATAATGATCTTCAGATACTCACAGGTACTCCCTTCTCTCCAGCGGGTCCAGGAGGTCCTTGAGGTCCTGGTCTTCCAGGAGGTCCAACAGGTCCAGCAGTACCAGCTGGTCCCCTCTCACCAGGAGACCCCTAGTACGAAAAAAATAAATGAATTCTGTACACTGACTACCATGATCATGGCACACAAGACAAATTTTGAAGTGAAAATAATATAATTCCACCATTCTTGTTGAATAAGTAGTTGAAAATTAGTGTATTTTATTGAAATTGAAGTGAGTTTTAAAACTTACAGCAGGTCCAGGAGGTCCAGCAGGTCCTTCACTTCCCTTCAGTCCTCCACCACCCTGGAAGCAAAAAACAAGAAAAGCGTCAAAAAAATATTTCACCTAAAAATGAACTAAATTGAAACCAAAGTCAATTTATTACCATTGAAATAAATGTAAAAACCTGTCAGCTGGTAATACTTGTCCATACTCACAGGGGTTCCAGGAAGTCCTCTCTCTCCGGGGAAACCTCTCAGTCCTGGGGGGCCATCTTTACCAGGGCCTCCAGTGGGACCGGGATCTCCTTTGGTTCCCTCCTTTCCTGAGTTACCGGGAAGTCCCTGCTCTCCGGGTGGACCTGGGGGTCCGGGGTGGCCACGCTCACCCATGGGGCCAGTCTCTCCTGATGGACCCTGGATGGATGAAACAAAATATGGAGGAGAGAGGAGGAAGGGAACGATGAAGAAATAAGGTGCAAAAGGATGAAGAGCAAAGAAGAGAGAAATGTTGAGTTATGAAAGCTGATTAGACTTCCACTCTACTGTATACTGACGAAGAGGTAATTTTGCTGAGTGATGAAGAAACTCACCTGAGGTCCGACCACTCCAGGAGGCCCAGGTGGACCCATCTTGCCTTGGAAACCCTGGAGGAAAGAGATTCAG
This sequence comes from Fowleria isostigma, assembly GCA_029814645.1. Lineage (NCBI taxonomy): Eukaryota > Metazoa > Chordata > Actinopteri > Kurtiformes > Apogonidae > Fowleria > Fowleria isostigma. The sequence goes on from JAPTGZ010000003.1 coordinate 34,095,330, forward strand.
TCAGCGATTAAAGAAATGAATTTAATCTGAAAAAACTAGTGTCTTCATTCTGATCAGATGCATAATAATGTTTGCAGTCCATGTCTCCATCTTTAGATGAACCTAGGGATTTTCACTTAAAATTTCACCAGCAGAAATTAGGAGGATCTCCCAAAAAACAGACCAATTCATAGACTCATAAAGATGGAGGATGCAATACCATTTCTTGTTTTTATGGCAAAGTGAAGCAGAAATATCATGGTCAGAGAATCTACCATGTTTCTCCAGCTACAGTTCTGATGTGCCTGCCAGTGATTGGTTATTACAGCTGTCAATCAACAATTATCTAAAGTCTGAAAATAAGAGTCAGGTCTTCTTTCCTCTCCCAGCACTTGAACTAGAATTGTAGTTGTCAGGTAGAAACCTCATAAGTCCACTTTTGGTCTTTGTTTTTTTGTCAAAGCGATTCTATTGGTCAGTCTCCACGCTGGCCTAATGGTTTGAGAAATATTTAACAATTGAAAAGTGTTTAAAATGACTTGTGTCTACATCTCTTAAGTCCATTCATTCATTAGAATATACATAGGTTTTCCAGTTTCCTGAGAAACAACTGTTTTGGACTGCGATGATATACTTGGATATTATGGAGGTTTTAACCAGTGATGTAAATAATGGTGCCTAAGCTTTCACATCCACCATTATTTCAACAAAATCCTAAACAAACTGTTAGTTCTGAACAGATCTTTCAATATAAAGAGTATTTTATAACAAGTAAAATGTCCACTTTGAGCCAGACTACATCTGTTATTCATACTGTATAAAATGCCAATACATCTGTAGCACGGGAGTTCTCCAGCATCTGGAGGATGTGGATTGTTCACCGATTACATAACATGTAAATAGTGCAGACTAAGGCAGAACCTGCTACCATATATGATGAATTCATCCCACATTAAATGAAAGACAATAAATACACAACGGTGATTTCAAAATTAACCAAACAAGGTTAAATATAAAACAAGACACTACAGGCACTAACTTATCACTTCAGTTTTTGAGAAAACGTCCTTAAAATGCCATAGTAATCACTTAAACCTGCAAAATGAACCAATGAAAAGAAGAGTAAATAAAAATAAAACTTACAACTTCTCCTCTCTGTCCAGGGTGTCCAGGCAGTCCATCCTTTCCTGGTGGTCCCTGTATGGTAACATCAGTTCACCGTCACATATCAATCATTTTCACATGTTACTTTTACTGATATTATTAATACTCTACTACAAAGTTTGATACGTTATTAAAACATTTCCCTTACAGGAGGTCCCTTTGGCCCGGGGAATCCGTTGGCTCCCTGAGGCCCAGGCAATCCCTGTCAAAATAAAAACAGAAATGTGATAAGAATAACTGATCACTAATAGAGGATTTATCATTATCTTAAAGGGATTAGCTGTTTGGCACTAATTTTTGAGTTTCCTGCAATAAAAACAAAATCCTCACCCTCTCTCCGGGAGGACCAGGAGGGCCATCACTTCCTGAAGTTCCCTATAAGAAAAATAAAGTACAACTTAACAAATGCTAAATATGAGTCATGATTCATTAATATAACTTTGATTAACATAATAAACTTTGAATTAATTTTAGGAAATAAATGGACTGCCTTGTGATGTACAATTTTTCCATCTAAATACAACACAACATTATAACATTAAACAATCTCAGAGGTGTTTTGTGTTCCACAATGTGTACATAATCATTGGTATCAGAATTATGTACACTATGTAATGATACAAGCAGTGACAGAATGATTATCATCAATCATTATGGCATTTACATCACACTTTTGTCCCCAGACAAAAAATCTACTGTCCAGACAAACCTTTGCTCCTGGTTTTCCGGTAGCGCCTCTTGGTCCTCTCTGCCCTCTGGGACCCTGACAGAACAATCAGAATGTTCATCAGTGGAAGTAAGTTAACATTCTCCTGAAAGCAACTGTCTAGAAGAATTAGTGAATGAGGGTGAATGAATGCATGAAGGACCGAACAGTACCGTTGGTCCTCTTTGACCTCTTGGTCCTGCTTTGCCGGAAAGACCCTGAAAATAATCAAACAAAAATGGGTCAGACGTTAGTTTGAAGTAATTTTAATTTAATTCATCCAGCTACTTGATCTATGAGTTAATGAATCAAATATCAACTCATCATATTCCAGTCATTTACAGCCTTACAGTGAATCATGATGCAAAGTCAGACAAAAGCCATCAACGTACCCTTGTTCCCTTCTCGCCATTAGAGCCAGGGAATCCTGGGAATCCAAGAGATCCCTAAAATTACAAAATAACAATCAACATCACTGTGCACCGTTTTTCACAGATGATACTGCAGTGTGTTTGTGTTTCTCTTACCTTGGGTCCTAGTCTTCCAGGATATCCAGGAAGTCCAGGTACACCAAGTTTACCCTGAAATCATAAATTGACTCATTAAATCTGTATATATTAAACTGAGACCATGTCATCATCTGTTAAAGGTGATGTTTCACTTTGAAACAACAGCAGAAAAGGACCTAGTTTGTTGAAAATTAGAGAAAAAAAGAAATTAGACATTTAACTAAATGTTTTGCAGGACCATATATTCAATGTCAGTCAGCAACTAAGGTAACAAAAAAAAATGCACTCAAGAATGAAAAAACCTATGCTCATGTCTCAACAGCTATATGTCACAACTTTTTCATGTGTGTACTTGTACAACCACCAGAGGGCAGCAGAATGATATCTTCTGGACTCATTTATTGTCAAAGGAAATTTTAATCTTAATTTTTTGACACAAGTCAGTATCAGCTAAAGAATATTAGTCCAATATTGAAAATAAAACATAAAAGAACTGAGAATTGTACATTATCAGCAGTTCAGATGCCACTGGGAGTAATCTTTGAAGATCTTTTTTATTTATTTTATGAAATCAGATGAAGAATCTTGTCTCGACTGAACAGGTTTTACCTTCTCTCCGACAAGTCCAAGTGGTCCAATTTCACCAGGAGGTCCAACACGACCCTTTGGACCCTCTGGACCGTCCTCACCCCTTGGTCCTGGTACTCCAACCTCACCCTATAGGCAACAGAGCAAACATAATAAAAATAAATACAACAAATAAACCATCAGTGATTTTAATCGATCAACCAAAATCTTACCCTCTCTCCCTTGGCACCGAAATCTCCCTTAATTCCAGGGAAACCATCTTCTCCCTATGAACAAAAAGCAAAATAAAAAACCATCAATAACAATATTTTCTGGATTTAGACTGACAACATCAACATTTGTTGATTAAAATGTTCTGTACATATTAACATGGTTGAACATTTGGACAAGAGAGTGTGAGAAGTTTATATTTACAAATATTAAACTGTAGTGAATGACTTACTTTCTCTCCCTTGTGGCCCTTCAATCCACGGATTCCTTGAGCACCCTGCAGTTGAAAATTAAATAATAAGAACAAGACAGCAATATTACTCCACACGTGATTAAAAGTTTATATTCAAGCAAAAAATTGTAAGAGAGAGAAAAAATGTTGACCTTGATGCCACGAGGACCAGGATAACCGATAGCTCCCTGAGGACCATTAGGAC
>JAPTGZ010000003.1:34128029-34141948 GCA_029814645.1 Fowleria isostigma
AAAATAGTGGTCATTTTTATTATGCGAAATTCAACATTCATCATGCCATGTAAGAGTCTATATAAACTAAGCAACCTGCATAACAGAATGAAGACAAAAATATTAGCAACAATCTTTAAACCTTCAACTATGACATCCTGACGCCTTGAACAGACAGAAAATTAAGATATAAGATCTGGGAAAATATATTGCATCACATTATTCTGGAAAGCTGCTTGTTCCATGTGGACTTTACCTTAAACCTGTCCATTTTATGGTAAGAGACTGATTTTTCCTGGAATTTGTGAGCATTTTAAGAAGAATACAGGGATGTATGAGCATATGCATCTCAGTGTCATATCAGCTTTGGACAGGGCCATTTCTTGCTGTAGGTGATCGAGATGAATGCCCCCATGCCACCAGGGGCCCCAAAGCTGCATTTCAGCCTCATCTGAGGAGAATTCAAATGTCCTGTCTTTATCTGTATCTATCTCATGTGTTTATTATATATTTGAAAAATAAATGCGGGATATGAATAAAATAAACTGTATTGATAAGCTGTGGCTGGTGTTTTTGTGTCATTATTAGCTCATACTCGTTGGACCGCACTGTCACACAGTTAGTGACGTAGCGGACCTCTGACAGGTATAATGGGAATGATTGACAGCTACCCACTGACCCTTCCCTTTAGCAAAAGTATTAAACAAAACAAACACGGTAATGGCATCAAAAAGAAGTTATCTCAGCGGTTGTTGTATTTTCTTATTTAAAGTAAACATTTTTTATAAACATTCAAAATCTGTGTTATTTATTGACATATAAAGGATTGTTTTTTCCTTGTATTATAGTTTTTATCAGTTTATCTTAAGCCCAAGTGACTCAATTTAAGATGTTTAATTTTATCTGTAGCCTGTTTAGTGCATGAAGTGCAATAGATTATTTTATCTTAGTAGACCATCTACAGGGTTAGGAATTTCTTCATCATAATTTGACAAATTAGAACTCCCTAAATAGCATCTTGCTTAGTGCCTCCATGAAGCTAGAAACGGCCCTGGCTTTGGATATAGCGTCCAAATCTTTTACTTTTTTCTCTGTTTTCACTGTATGTTTAGTAAGTTCAGCGTCTACGTCGATGTACAGGATAAACAACAAGTAAGTGTTTTCCATCTACCCTCTACTTTATACAAACTTATTCTTAATCATCTTCTCTACAGCTGCCCGTATCAGTGCTCATTTCAGAGCATCAGTACTAACGACTCTCAGCCCATATGGTTCATCTGTAGCTGCAGGAGCACTAAAATTCACCGTACTACAGCCTTATGTGGTTTCAACATGGCATGGCCTCCACTGAGGAGCTGCTGCCAGCCTGTGCCCGAGCCGTCTACTGTCCCTGGTGTGCCATTATGTGGTCTGTGCCAGTCTGTGCTGGTCTGTGCGTGCTGCATTGATGTTGCCAGTGTGTATCATGCTTCAGTCTCTTGTGGTTTCAGGGCTGGAGGCCAGAGTCTCCGTTTGGAACTGAGGGTGGATACTGACACCACAAGACCTGGAGGGGACCGTGGGGCCCTGACCAGGAGACAGTCAGTGTTTCCCTGTAACATACTATCAAACGGAACAGATGGACAGCAAGGACGCATATTAGAAAAACATCTGCAGTCTACTGAGGTATCTACACTTCAGTTCAACTTTGACTGGTTTTAGTAGAAAAAAAGACTGAACAAATCTGGATACAGCACTTAAGGAAAACACTACAGCACACGTCATTACAATGAACAGCTCTAAATATGTTAATACAAGTTGAACATGTTGTAGTGTAATGTGTGAATGTTTTGGTTTTTTTTAATCTGGAATAGCAGTTTATATTACAGATCATGTCATATAATATCAAAAGCAGTTTTGGACCCACTGCCATCCACATATTTCATAAATTTCAATAACTGTATACATACTGGGAGAGAAAATGTGCACAATTTGACAAAAAAAAAAGGGGGGGGAGGTGGTCAGGGAGAAGGGATTAGATGAGGTTAAAAACAATAATAAATGCAGAAACAATGACGACACAAGATAACGTCAAAGTTACACTTCAGGCTTCCACAAAATCTGGTTGTAAAGTAAATGAGTTTTAAAGTCAATACAAACTGATTGCCACACTGGGGAATAATGGGCCATGACAGGACATATGTTTGTTTAAACTGCATAAAACCATTCAAAAAAAATCTGCCTAATGATCGATTAAATTATGCACGATTGGAAATTCCTGATTTAAAATAACGACACAAAAGTACTGCAATGATCCCTTACAACAAGTTCAAGAAATAATACCACAAAATCATATACTTTACTCTATGTGATTTGGAACAGCTAGTTTATTTATAGTAAGTCAAACACTGCCAGGTTTAGTGATCAGTTGTATCAGAACACCTACATTTACCTGAGTCTAGCCAGAGGTGAAAAGTCAGACTCATAATTAATGGATGCAACAGCAGCGCACCAGAGTTGTGTTATAAGCTATCATCATGTTTACTGTGACACCTTTTAAGTGTGGAAATCCCCACATCTGAAATCTGAATCTTAATGGGTGTAATTTAGTTGCAAAACACGTGTGAGGAGATGGCTGATGTTGACTCCCTGCAGAGGGAATGCTGGAGAACATATGAGATGTGTTCTATCTGTAAATGTGTCTCACAAAAGACTGAAATATGTCCCTAAAACAGTGTAGATGGTGAGAGAAACACTATTGTATATATGTCATGAATGTAAATACTGAAACCTCTTTTTGACTTAAACCACACATGGTTGTGAGAATTAAGTAACACCCGTTCTTTCGGAAAAACGTTAAATAAATTACTACATATGTGCAGTTTAATAATGCAGCTGTGCCCCGAGTGGCGTGGTTAATGATACAGGAAACAATTTATATGCTTCCTCCATTATAGCTGGAATGAATCTGTGTTTTAAAATTAAAGTTTTACTCATTTTATGCTTTAAATATACATTATGCAGGCCATTTCCACCTCCATGTTCTTTATTTTAATACTTATAGGGGACATCTTTATCACCTTGTGGAAAAAATGTATTATTTTTAGCTTTCTTTTGCATTCTCTCTATACTCAAGTATGCAGTCATCTTATATATAATAGACTTAAGTGTAACATACTCCCCGCAAAACCTTGAATCAAGTTAAAACCACCATTCACTACCATTCAGCTGCACAGACAGTACTGACGTCTGGAAAAGAAATGTACATTAGCATCACGTATAAAAGCTCCACACCCTCCTACATTAAGTTCCTAGAAGAAACAAAATAACAGTGACTCAGAATAGCATCCTATACAGACAGTCTGTCATTATAAAGCTGGCGCACACTCCTGTCCTCCTTGTACATCTTCTGCTGAAACAGAATGCCTTGAAGGAACGACGCCTAACCATCCACACACACACAAACCACTAAATCATCACCTATGAAACCCAGGAAAAAGGAAAGACTATCTTCTGCTGCTCTGTTTCTGAAGTCTGTAGCACTAATGTGGTCGTGTCTGAGAAAGAGTTTTATGAGTTTACAGTTTGATGGGATGTCGGGTCTTGTAGAGCAGAACACGCAGGCCTCGGATGTGTCCAGATGCACTTGACTTTTCAACTGCTGTCTGGCTCTGGTTCTTCAGTCCAGACAATGTGAGTGTACACAGGGGTGGCCGTGAGCATTCAGAAACTGAGTTTACAAAAAAGGCATCTAAGCTTCTCTTGGTCCAAATAATAATGAACCCACTCAACAGTCCTAGTTAGAGTTTTTAGTGGAAGTTAAAAGCAAAAGACTGCAAAAAATAGGTGTAACAATGACAATCCTGTGGATTCTGTTCCAAACAAACCAGCCTTAAATCATACCTTATGTGTCCTGACATTACCATACTTAACTATCGGCTTTGCTCATAAGCTTTTAACTGGTGGGCATTGACAACATGCAAATACTACACACTTATTACCACCCAAGTCATTTATCATCCCCTGTAGCAAACTTATGTTAGACATGATTAAATGCTGTCATGAACCAGGGCTATGGTTTCCCTAGGAAACTCTGCTGCTGATGGTAAAAGTCTCTAAAAAGCATGTGTTACTGTGAAATATTAACTCTTCCAAAACAAGCAAAATCCAGTTTTGCAGAGGGAATGGCTGAAGTACCCAGCAAACATCAACCTGCTGTTTATAGTAAAGTGATCTGACAGCCCTCAAGTCTCTGTCACATAGAAGAGTCAGTTTAAAGCTATTGAACCAGTCATAAACCAGGACAACTTGAATGAATCAGTTCAAATATAGAAAGTACAAATGTAACATGGGATGGATTTGTTTCAGCAGAGGCACTAGGGCCCATGAGAAAATGATGACAAGGCAGAGGAAAATCAAAGAGAGGAGGTTAAAGCTGCCAGACTGAGTCACATGTGACCAACAGAAGCCTGAAATACCACACGCTTCCATACAGTCACAGGAATGAGCTGTCAAAGGCTGCCCTGCACCACATATAGTGGCTCTATTCACCAGCGGAGAGAGAGGGGTTATGTTATGTTAAGCCAAACTCAGACAGACTGCCTTTTGAGGAGCCCGCTGCTTTGAAATGAGGTTGAGGAACATCCATGTCAAGAAAATATTGCTCTCTGATTTTCTCTCATCCTTTGAACAAAACTGGCCTTTCATGCCTTCCTGGGCTCATGCGTCCTGTGATTTATACACGGTGGCGGTGAGTCCTCTGTCCCTCCTTTTTTTTTTTTTTTTCTTTCTACTCTTCATTTTCCCAGGGACGAGAGAATAAGCATAAAAGATTGTGACCACTTTCTTCTCTAAATCGGTCTTTCACTGCCTGGGTGGGGCGCTGCACTGGTTTACACTAACATCTGCTCTGCCGTGCGCCACAGTGCGCTCACGGGGACGCGCAGCGGCACAGCGCGTCTGGACATCTGGGCCGCGCAGTTACTGTGTGAAGTCGACAGGGGACCATGCATTTGAACCCAAAAAACTCTATCTATGCATTAGTCTGACAGTATCACAGTGTCCGATTCTTATAAAAACTGTATCTAGATGCGCAACTCTGCATCCTAAGAGGAAACACAACCTGACCAAGGCGTTGCACACAGAGGCACATTCACATATATGTGTTGCACATTTCCACACCCTAAACTGAGAAAAACATCCATACCTTACAGACGCATATACACAAACAGAACTGTACAAAGCGCACATAGACACGGAGACACTAAACGCTTTCAGCCACCGAGGTGCTCCGACGCATAATAACCTATTCATACAGGGCAAAAATGTCTCAGGCTTCCGCCTCCAAAATACACACGGGAGACGACGGGAAGGTGCAATCGGCTCGCTCCATCTGAAACTGGAAACGGGGCCAAAGAATACACCAGAGGAGGGCAATTTATGTCACAAAAGCCCACTTGGTGAGCACAAACTAAACAGATGAAATCTCTGAATGTTCTACAGCAAATTTAGTTTTGTCGCAGTAATTTAGAGAAATGCTCCTCTTTCAGTTTGTGTAGTTTCCCATTTCATTGCCGACGCTTAAGTAAAGGCCTCATAAGTGTTAAAGCGTAGAACCAGCTTTAACTCCAGGGTGGTCTAAGAAAAAAAAAAATCTCTTCATCTAAAGGCCAACTGGGAACCTTTACAAGTACATCACCGCAATTTAAGAATTCCTGCATTTTGTCCCCTTAAATACAACCAATAAGGTGTAATTGCGCAACAATTTTCTTCAGTGACATCTGATCTGATAGGCCTATAATCAGGTGAATCAATGGAATCACTGTGTCAAAAATAACCTGCACACACTAGCGGCCAGTCAGAGAAGTGCAGCGCATACAGATCATTCCTTTATGACAAACTAATCTATAACTGGTGAGTGAAGAGAAAGTAGGGGGTGGACGACCTCACTAAAATGCTTTAAAATGCATAACTTTAAACGTAAAAATATGGGAATTATCCACTGAAGGAAAAAAAAAACCCCCAACAATCCTGGATGCAGAAGTCCCTCCTCCTCGGACCAGCAGGGGCAGTGATGGATGGACTGGTGCACAGGCTGAACTGGTAAACACCCAGTCAGATCCTCACGTCCCTGCTGGCAGACGATACTAAACAAGCACACATGCGCACATGTCCACATTAAGGTAGTGGAGATGATTCGAAGAATGTTAAACTAACAGTCTTCCTCACAGGTTGGCTCTTTGCACCGTCCTACCCCATGTCCCCCTCCGGATGGGATGTCGCAAAAGTACAAAACTAGAGCACCATCATGTCAAAAAAGACAATGGTTCTTAATATTGTTCAGCCTGAAATACATTTAATGGCAAATTGAAATAAAAATCAATCAAATGGTTCAAAATGTCCCCAAAGCATCAGGATGTCTGAAACACTGGAGCTCAGGAGTGAACCACAACATTTGCCTGGATGACACCTGTCAGCAGGAGGCCAACAGAGGCAGACAGCAGAGGAATGGGAACCCAGGCACCGAAAACCTCCAACCGTATTCAGGTCTGGATGTTTTCAAGGTTTTCAAGGACAATAAACCCGTTTAATGGTTGATCTGGGATTGGCGCCTCATAAGGTCCGTGCGTAACATCCATTATCGGACAGTTACTTACATTTCTGATAAAACAAAAAAATAAATCCAAACACGTTTTCAATTTACACATCATCAACATTCTAATCAACACCTTCTATGTCACTGCTTTATGGCATTTTGAGAAGGAATGAGTGATTACAGACGCAGTGTCTGTTTGGTGATGTTCCATGGTCCATTATTGCGCACTCCGGTTTTTTCTGCATGGTTTCCTCATTATATTCTTCAACCACCAAGTAACAGAGTTTAAAAGACTGGGAACAATAAGGCCTTCAGGAATTATGACAAAAAAACAAAACAAAAAAACCCAAAACTACATTTGCCCTGAAATCCTCAAGGAAGAAAGTCTACACTGGATTAGTACAACAACGGAGAATTACCCAAAAACACAATGATTACATTTGATTCTCATGTGTGAATACCGGTTGCTGACTGATACTTGGGCATTCATTACTGACCGAATTTTCAGGAGAAAATACTCAGAAGCGTGTCAGGTGCACATGCGTCAGACCCAGGATAAAGACTGAGATTATTACGCACAGGGAACCAAACATGGAAGCAACAGGTAAAGGCATTAGGAATAGGAAAAACATTAAACACGCCAAATAACCGACACTTTCCTGATTGAAGAAGCTCATCACAACAATGAAACAGCCTTGAAGAAGAGAAACCGTCTTACCTGCCCGAACCACGGTCGTTTGGCACAAGGCGAGAGCCACGGTTACCAAGGCGAAGGATGAGAAGTCCATGAGCCAAGGTCTCCGTTTCTTCCTGAAGGGACAATCTCTAATATCCATAGTGTTGCAGGAGGTCTGGTGGAGCTGTAAATGTAGGATAGGATGGAGGTTATCCGCTCACAGAAAGCCAGCCGACGAGAGGGACCCGACTGAACCTTCTGTGAGGCAACAGACAAAAAGGCACGCCTCTGGAGACGTCTCTACCTCTCTCCCAGAGACTTTCCTTAATGTGTTACCTATGTCTCCGTTAATGCACAAAGCCTAAACACTAAAAGGGCTTTGGGGTGAATAAATATCTTTTATTTTACCGTTTAACCCCTTACTGCTAAAGCCCCATTGAGTCAGACTGGGTACAAGTACCCAAAGTGGAGAGAGCAGCAGAGAGAGACCTGGAATCACACTCTCTCTCCCTTCTCTCTCTTTCCCTCTCCCCTTCTTTACTTTCTCCCACGAAGAGTGAGAGCGTGTGCGTATGTGTGTGTGTGTGGAGAGAGAGAGTGATTGGCATAGGGGGAGAGGAAGGAGAGGGCGTGCGTAATTGCGCGCTGGACACACGTAGACCTACGTGTACAGGAGCGTCTAGAGTGCGAACTTTTTTGGGGACGTCTTAAGAAATATTTCACCTCACAAACTCACAATAATGGCGCCTTTCTTCTCAACTGTGAGACACAACCTTTATCCTCCTAAAATACTCCTACTGAGAATATTCGTTTTCTTCACTTTTCATGTCTTACTTTCCGTCTTTTTATTTGTAGCATGAACATTTGGCTTTATAAACCTCGGAGGACTGTCTAGGTAGAGAATACACCGCGGAAGCCAGCGCAAGAGACTGAGATTGTTCAGCCAATCAGCGTTCTGTCCGCTTCATTGGCCACGCCCCTTTTCGCGAGGCCCTGGATCTCTCCTCTTGATCTGATTGGTCAATCCCACGTGGCCTTGTTTTGCAGCATCAGCTCAGGTGTGGGGAGGGAGAGAGGTGTCCTACGGGAAGAATCATGTTCTATACATTATGCAGAGTTCAAGACAAGTAAAGAAAGAAATGTGAGGAGGAATCCAGTTGATTGAGTGAATCACAGTGAAATAAGATCTGAATTGGACACAAAAGTCTAGTAAGTGAGCATCACCTGGGTTAAAACCAGGTTCCTCAAACACTAAGTCCCCTGTCTTCAGCTGTTAATGCGGCTGTGAGTGGATCAAGGCGAGGTTGTGAGAAAATATGGTGAATGTACTCGTCTAATGTCATGTCAATCATCTACAATGAAGACGTCTAGATATTACATCATTAACATACTTTAGTTATTGGCCATAATAACTGTGATACTACATATTTTATACACACACACTAGTTTAATTGAAACAAAATAAAATCAAGGCTTTAAAAACCATCAATAATTAAGTAAAACTATATTGTGTTTACAAATTATACTGTCAGTATCTTTAGTTTTTATATTAGTTAATCTGTTTTATGCATAACTGACACAGTGAGTCACTAAAATCAGCTTTCCTCAGCTGGTGAGTTGCGACCAATGGAGTCATTCAAAGTGGATCGTTCAGCGTGTAGTTATTTCTTTAAATGCAGTATAATGTCAGACTATTATTTTGATGTTTATGGGCAAGATATAAAATATGGAAATACATATACTGTCACTAAAAAGGGACTGAAAACAAAATATGTCTCACTTAATGTTCAGGTGTTGTGAGTCCTACATTTGGAAGCAGACTCAACTGTCCAATTGTGATATCCACTCAGTTTACTATCAGTCACATGTAAATGTTGTTTGAAGAAAAAGCTCATAATAACATTGAACATGTGCAAAAATACTTACGTTTGAGTTAAATTCTGTAGGGTGGGTCGGAACTTAATGGACACAGGAAAATGTGTTTCCTAAGCTCAGACCATTTGAGAACCACTGCAGTAAAACACACATCGTTTATAGATGTGTTTTGTTCATTGTCGTCTAATGTTTTATGTGAATACATTTTTAACTGCTGTTTTATTGTGCTTTTATTACATAATACATTTTCTTTCTTTGTTACGTCTTGTCCCTGACAAATGCTGAACAATAAAACTAATTACAAAATTAAGCTGAAACTGAAAACCACATCAAAAAGAAACAACTTACAATACAAATATTAACAATTAGGCCTACTTCATAGTCAGTATTTAGTATAATATCTTTTTTTTATTTTATTTTATAAGGATTTACAGTTTAAGGGTAGTATTTTTGGGATTTATTTATATAACTTTATGAGAAAACAATGGAGCTCACTGAGGAATCATCTGTATTAGATTCCGGCAGCACAAGCTAAATATAACCAAACAATGCATCACTTGTTCTGTAAAATCAACATAAAACTTGAATTTTGAAGGTTCCGTTCCGACCAGCGACTGTATTAAGCACTTCAGTTCAGTTTAGTTGTAAAGTTCAGTTTAATCCCATATAACTCTAAAAATCCAATAAAACCATCTAAAGGTGATGAACCCTTAATTACAAGGTGATGAATGATACTTTAAACAAACCATCCTCTATAATAATAATAAACTAAAATTAGAAGCTATTTGATTAGAGTGAATTATACCATATCTCAGTGGTATTTAACCCATAAAGATCCAGTGCTACTTTTGTGTCAGTTCCTATATAATTTTTTCTCTCTTTTTGACCTTTCTTAAGTGATTTATCACCATTTAATATCTTATTATCCTCTGTATTTTGCATTTTTTTTAAGTGTATGTCAGAAATTTTCCCATATTTAATTCAGTAATCATGTAGATGTTCATAAAAACTCAGATTAAAGTTGAGGGTTATGATATCAGAAATAGAGAAAACTGAAAAAATGTCTTTTTCAGCAAAAATATTAATAACAAAATGAATGTAAAAACAAGCATCATCCACTGCCATTGATCCAACTCCAAAAACTGTACCATTTGGAAATAGTGTGTATTATGTGTAGGTGAGTGAGTGAATGGATGTTTTATATTATGTAAATGCAATGCAGTAATTAGAGACAATTTAATTGTGTTTTTATAAAAAAAAAACTGTTTTGTTTTCTGTCTTTTTTTTTTTTAACTATGTATTGTAATGTAAAGCTGTAAAAAAGCCCAACCAAAGACAAGAGTTGAAAATTAGCACCAGCTATAAACTCAATATGCATTACATCAGCTGCAAGCCTATAACTATGTTTGAATGCATAGTCCTTGTCAAATAAATAATTAAATAATAAATAAATGGGTTTTACTGGCGAATCAATGTTGTAGAAGATAACAGTGTTTCCAAAGTAACTACGGAGCCTCTGAACGTCCAAATGAGTCGTAGCTGATGACAATGAAAAGATGAATAACTGTATTTTACACCAGTGAATTACATGTATTAATATGATTAATTAAACAACAGTTATTAAACATTTTAGATGGTTTCTTCAGTAGTTGGTTTCTGTCACCAGTGGCTGTGTGGGTCTTTATGGGTAAATATACGTGTGTCAAAATATGTGTTTGTCTCATGGAAGACAGACATTTGTAATATTTCAAGCTAATTATTCAATAGAGTACAGAGAAAACACAAAACCACTGGAACATAAACATTAAACCACCCTCTAGAGGTAATTTTCAGAGACATTCCTGTCTTCAATTCAAAGTAACTTTTACACGTCTACCTGTCATAAACTTCTAACAGCATCTTCTGTATCTCAAAGCGATCCTATGTGCCCCGCCGTCTGCCTTGTAAATGTTACAGCGCTGACAGTCACTTTCTTTGAGTGCAGACTCCACAGCCAGAAAGCAGTGATTAACCATAATTATCCCTGGATTCTCTTTACCACTCAGTCTTTCTCACTACGTTTCATTCCCCACTATTTCAACCTGATTCTCGGAGGGCGAAGGAGGGGGATGTGTGCAGTTTGTGGTATTTCCATGATGACTCTTCTTATTATCTTCTCTATTTGTAGCAACAGGGAAAACTACAAAGACCAAATTTGTGTTGCTGTTTCTCCAACACCTATTTAGCTCTTTTGGTCACTCTGAATTCACCAAAAGTCTGACCTGCCTGGGGGAAAAAATTCCAAACAGAAGCCTTTTAACGGTGTAGATAAGAAGTAGTCTATGGCAGCAGACTAAACATGAGTATGGTACACATACACATTCAGAACTAAACATTTGAGTCATTGTGATCACTGCTGGAGCTGTTGAGTGCAGGAGGGGGAGTGGGCGAGTAAATGTCAGATAGGGGAGTCACTGACCAACCACTGGCTTTAACCCACACTTTAAATAGGAATCCAGGATGACTTTTAGTCCAAGGACACAGGCTGATGTCAAATCTAATGATTATAGTGAGTGTTGAGGCATATTTCTGATATTGGGTAATAAAACAGTGAGATTGACTTGGCTTGATTAGTCCTGATACTGATACATCGGTGTTGAGGATCAGCCAGTTCTGAATACTGATCTGAAAACTAGTGTTTAACAAGATGTGGAAGAAAGACTGGGAACAGAGGTGGTATACTAATGGGGACTCCTGCGTATAATTAGGTGTTATACTTACGGTGTACACATACTGTTCTACAATAAAACTGTTATATCTATGTGCACTTGCAAAGTATACTTCTCTGTGCATATGCTTTGGGTATATGTTACATGTATAGTTTCTATGTATTTTCACTCCATTAACTTTTCTGCATAATCCACTAGGTATAGTTTGTATTCAAGATCTACAAGTCTAATTGTCTCTTCTGTTCGTACGTTCTCATGCATATTCTTCACGTACAGTTCTGGATGTATAACTCAATTCGCAGATTTTCTCGTACGGATCTTGTGCAGACTTGTGCATATAACATGCTCTCTTTTGTTTTATTTTTTTATTTTAATTTTATTTTTCTCTCTTTCTTGTAAATCTTTTTATGTATCTCTGTGTACACATGTATGAGATGTATATGAACAGTGCTGATTATTGTGCATGTATGTGAATTGCCACTGTATATGAAGTGCATAAGCTCAAAATAAACTAAACTAACATTCTCTGAGGTCAGGACTTTGAATTTGTTATCCTAATTTTAGTACAAAAACATTGTTAGAAAAAATTGTTAGATCATCCTATGTTTTCTTCAATTTCTTTTTCATTTTAATGCCTGGTACAACTAAGGGTACATTTGTTTGGACAAATATAATGATAACAAAAAAATAGCTCATAGTAGTTTAATTTCAGAGCTGATATCTATCCATTTTTTATGTTTTTTTTTGATAATAACCAAAATCACATCAGTTCTTACATTAATATCTATAGCATTGTACTGACAAAAACAGTGCTTTTAGACATTCCATGTTTTATTTTCTGACTGTTTTAGTCATATGATACAGACAGGAGTTACTACTTGATTGCATAACCATTGCTGTTGATGACTTTTGATGGTCTAATAAATTTTTCTGCGACTGTAAATACACCATGTGATGCATTTTATAATGTTTAACCCAGGGGTGCCAAACTCAGGTTAGTTCAAAGACCACATACAGCTAAATATGACCTGAAGTGAGCTGGATCATTTTAAAAATTACATAATACTATATAATTAATATAAATTCCAAAATTTGTATGTCTAACTTCTACGTTTTAGAGTGATAAAAAGTACAAATATATTATCAAAATATTTACTTCTACAAACTACCCTTTAACAACAGGAACAACCATGAACAAAATGAAATTTAAGAAAAAAAAGTGTAATTTTAACAATTTATGTCATTATTTTGCCTCAGCTTCTCATTTTCACATGTTTGTTGCAGATTAGAGATCACAGTGGGTTGGAAAAAAACCACAAAACATTTAATAAAAGGCAGAATGTTAAAATTGCACTTGATTCACATTTTCTGTAAAAGGCTAGTCTATAAATGTAACATTTTGTGTAATTTTACTTTCTTTTACACTAAAACAAAGAGAAAAAATTGTAAGTTTTCATTATTTATAGTTCATTATTAATGTATTTTACTGGTCTGACCCACTTTAGATTGAATTAACTAAAAATCATTTTAACATCCTTGAGTGTTAATATTTTTGGTGTAACTTTTGTATTTCACTAATTCATCCGGTGGGCTAGATTGGATCCTTTGGTGGGCCAATTTTGGCCCCTGGGCCGCATGTTTGAGACCCCTGGTTTAACCCATAAAGAAAAACATTCACCAAAATCCTCTACTGATGAAAAACTGATTAATCCTTGTTGATCCACTAGTCCTATGAATACATGTAAATAATTGGTGTAAAATGCAGTTATTCATCTTTTCATGATCATCAGATTACTATTTAGATGTCCAGAGGCTCCATAGTTACCGTGGAAACGCTGTCATCTTTTACAACACTGATTCACCATTAAAACCCATAGAGTTTTATCAATGATAGTGGATGGAAACACTGTGTTTATGTTTACTTAATATCTTTGCTGAAAAAGTCAGTTTTTCTTTAATTTTCTCTGTTTTTCATATGATAACCCTCAATTTAATCTACATGATCAGTAAATTGAATACAGGCGGTCCTTGGGTTACGCCGTCCTCGACTTACGCCGTTTCGAGTTTACGCCGCCTGAGTCTCGTCCGCTATTTTGTCTCCAGTCGC
>JAPTGZ010000003.1:34148369-34159047 GCA_029814645.1 Fowleria isostigma
TCTATTTCTTTTAAAGGGGTTCAACTGTGGAATAGTGCTGATTCAAAACTTAAGTATAGTATTTCCTTTGTTATGTTCAAAAAGCATTGTTTGCATTTATTTTTGAGAAATGGTTATAATTGTAAAAAAAAAGTTAAAAAAAATAAAATAAAATACACACACACACACACACACACACACACACACACACACACACACACACACACACACACATATAAATAAATAAATATATATATATGTATATAATATGCTCTGCTTCTGCCTGAGCCTTTTTCAGTCAAATTGTATTATTTCTCTCTCTTCTTCTGCTGTTTTGACATGTATTTATGACTGAAATAAACTATGACTGTTTATTGTATTGTGCAGCTGTCCATTTAAAATCCCCCTTGGGTGATTAAAAAAACATTTTTATTCTATCTTATCTGATTTTATCTTAAATAATATAAATTTATATGCAGTGACAGTAACAGTGCACATATGAATTAATTTAGATTTCTGTTTGTCACGTTCTGTAAAACAGGCTGACTGAATATGGTGTTAGACCATGAAAGAGTGTGGTTTTAAGTCTTATCTAGTAGAGGTTTGGTATCCAGAATGTCAGTGTGTGGCCATCCACACCCTTCTACAAATATACAACATTCAGTAACCCTGCCTTAAGAAGAGTGTAATCCACACAATCTGCTGAGCATCGACATTATGGAGGTGCCACAAATTCCACACAGTGAAAAATGCATCTATGCTCCACCAGAAGCATGACCTCATCATCCTTTAAGCAGACATATGGCTCATCCCAGGGCCACTTTACCAAGAGGTGAGGCTGCTAAATGTGCGAACAGAGTAAAATATACCAACATCAAAAGCAAGTGCTTCCACATATGTAGTATAAAAGAAAATCTGTCAGCACGGGTCAACCCTACAATTACATTTTTCTCGTTCATATGTCGAGCACATTTCAATTAATAACCCTTCCAATCTGCTGGGTAGTAATGTGAGGACTCAGAGACCACAAGGTTTCCCTGCCTCATCAGACATGGCCACCCACCACTCTGATTTCTCATAAACCAACCTGTCATATGGCACAGGGATCTACGCTGAGGGTGACCATCATCCAGCTGATACAACCACCTACTGCTGCAACATCTAGGTCAATACAAGCACATGATGAAACAGAGACAACGGTGTTTGCAGAAGGACAGTGAAGGATGGTATTGGCTCTTAAGAGACAGACTCGGCAAGTGCCTGTGGGCAGCTCTCCCTGTGCGCTATTTCCAAAAGGAGAACCTTGTAATTACAATAAAGCGGCCATATTATATTGCTGACTTCCTTGAAAAGTCTGTATTTTACTGGGCAGGGCCGCAAACGCACACACACCCTGCTAGCCACAACACACTGAAATAGATCAGAGCAGGGGTTTGCCTGGGAGGAAACAGAGAGAAAGGAGTGGACAGATGCCCTCAACACTAACAGTGAGGTCAAAGAGTGTGTGTGCGCACGGGAGTGTGTGATGAATACACACTGTGCTCAGCCCAGTCAGGGTTTGAGAGGTGTGCAGATGCAGGTAGAAAAGGGAATTTAGACAAAGAATGGGTCAGTGATTTTCAATTTGGCTACCAAACACACCCAGCTAACCACATACCCCAAAATAGGCAGGAGAGGAGGGAGGACGAGGGGTGACGAAGGGCCAGAGGGAGGGAGGGGGGAGGTACAGCAAGGGTGCATAGAAGTGGGTGTGTTTTTCTGTGTGGGGTGAGTGTTCATGGGCTCTGAAGTTTGCGTGCCAACTGATGTAAAACAGTGTGAGAGAGAGAGAGAGAGTTTATACATTAGCACACTATATATTTGGCCTTCAGTGATATTTGATCAAATGAAGGAATTCAAAATACAAGGTGTGTGTTCCCTTCCCTCTTATCTTTTTTCTAATGTATGTTTCATTAGTGGGTTTCACTACTGACCGGGTCCTTTTCTTCCTCACCCTTTGACGTTAAATATAGCAATAGGTGAACTCCATGATTTGCTCAATTTAGCACAATTACTCACAGCTAGAAGGTAATTTGCCCAGATGGCACATAATGGCTGCAGTAATAAAAGGCTATTAGAAGAACCAAGGATTTACCCAGAAGGAGGAGGAAACTCTACCCCTCTAAGCCATGGAAAAAATAAGTTCAGTGTAAATATGATGAGCACTTTTCAGACACTGTATATCCACTTGTGCATTACAAGCCACAGTGCATTACAGACAGGCTCTAACCTGTAGATCTGGATCTAAACTACACAGAATTACCTGGAATTTTAAGAAGCGTGCCACAAAGTAAAGGCAATTTATTTTCTCCTCATAAATGCCGGTGAATATTGCTTAAGCCTGAAATAACCACATCTATATCTGCATCTAAATACTTAATATCCCTGAAATGAAACAAAGCCAAAGATGGAGGAGAGAGATAGGACTCATATGAAGGTCTGAGGAAAATACTGCCTGGGAGGAGACCGTGGAAAGGTACAGGCAGGGGAAAAAAAAAAAATCGCAGGAATGAATAGAGAGTGGGAAGGGGTGGGCAGAGAGCTGGTGGTGGGGGGCACACAGGCATGCAGAGGGTGAGGGGGAATGAATGAAGGCCATTGATAAAGACGGAGAGACTGGACGGAGGTAAGGGAAGGGAGAAGGGAGGAGGGATCAAACGGTATTTACACATGGAGATTAAAAAAAAAAAAAAAAGAAATGAGGTGGAGCAGAGGAGCGCTAGCAGAACAGATGGATGGATGAAGGTTGGGGAGATGCATCTCTAACTGACCTACTGACTAAAACACCAGCTGGGACCTCGGTGACTTTGACACAGCAACATATTTGTGTCCAAAGACTCGCAGGTTTTTCCACAAGTGAAGTCACTGCAGCAAACACTCGACCTCAGTAAAGTTTAGAGCAGAGTTTCCCTCAAACACTGCAAGGTTACCTTAGTTTAAGGTGGAAAAGAAAACAATCTCTGCTGTTTATGAGGTCCTGCCCCTGGTTATACTGTCCAAATGGACCATAGGAACATACAATTACATGAGAACACTTTTTATTATAGTCCACATTCAACATTAACTAGTCACAGTGAGTAGTAGCATTAAAGAGCTGCTTTGTTAGCCCTACTTAACCCTTAATGACCCCTTAATTTTCCTCTACATATAATGTTTTTGGGTCATCACCATTTATTCTAATATTATCCTCTGCATTTTTCAAAATAAAATATGTAATAGTATCTAATAAGTAAAAATCAGGTATTTTCCTATATATAGTTTACTAATCATGTAGATCAGGGGTCTCAAACATACGGCCCGGAGGCCAAAACCAGCCCGCCAAAGGGTCCAATCCAGCCCGCGGGATGTATTTGTGACATGCAAAAATGACACTGAAGATATTAACAATCAAGGATGTACAGACCAACATGATTTAAAGTGGATTAGACCAATAAAATACTATAATTTTTCCATTTGTTTGTGTAAAAAAGTTAAATTACATGAATATGCTGACATTTATAAATTATCCTTTCACAAAAAATGTGAATAACTTAAAATATCTTAGGGAAAAATAAGTACATTTTTACCAATATTCTGCCTGTTATTAAGTGTTTTGTGTGTTTGTAGATCCACTGTGATCTGTACATTGTAATGAACATGTGTAAATGTTAAACTGAGAGATAATATTGTTAAAATTGCAGTTAGTTTTCCTTAAGTGAATTCAGGTTATTCAGATTCTTAAGAGATAGTTTGTAGATGTAAACATGATCATAATGTAACTTTAATTTTTTCCCTGATATTATTTTACTGGTTCAGCCCACTTCAGATTATATTAAGCTGAATGTGGCCCCTAAACTAAAATGAGTTTGTCCCCTAATATAGATGTTCATAAAAGCTCTGAGTAAATTTAAAGGTTATTATATAAAAACAGAAAAAGGAAAAATTAAGCTTTTCAGAAAAAAACCCCAAAAAAACCAAAACATATCACTGACTGAATATAAAAACAAATGTCTCCAACCACTACCATTTGTTAAACTACAAGGATTTTACTGGTGAATCTACGAAAAAGATGATGGCGTTTCCACGTTCACTACAGAGCCTCTGAACGTCCAAATGAGTCAAATTTGATGCAACTGAAAAGCTGAGAAACTGCACTTCACCTGATGCATTAATAGGATAAGTGGGTAAAACATTATTAACTATTTTAGATTAGTAGATGCTTCTGGTCGATGGTGGTTGTTTAGGACTTTAGGGGTTAATCTGCATGAATTAATGACACAAATACAAGCAATAACAATTTTTAAGTCCTAAGTTTCTGCGGTGAACTTGGTGAAGTAAAGTTATTATTCAGGTCACCAAGTGATTGATCAAGTCATGTCAATTTCTAATAATTTATCCTACATGAAAAGTTGATGCATGAATTACAAGCCTCCCAAATGAAAAATTAGTGAGGGGTTCCTGAAATTAAATTATAAACATATAGGTCATAATGGATTCCAAGAGGAAACATAAGTCATTGTTTCTGTGTATTTCTTCACATAAAAAAACTTACATTAGAGCTAAAATAAATAGAATGATAGTGTCACACACATTCACTGCTTTTCAATATGTGCCCCTTCATTGTGGAATGATTTTTTTTTTTTGTTTTATGGAATGAAGGACCTGAACTCGTTACTTTGGGTAATTTAAGTTAGTTTTAGAGGGCTGAGTAAATAATATACTTCATCAATGTGATCATTTCTATATTTTTCACTGAACTTGTCTTTAATCAGTATTGAATTTCCTTTTATTGTATATATAGATACTGTATTTATTTGTGATGTATAAAAGTGTTCTGTCTTTATCTATTGTTCTATTCTAGGCCAGGTCACACTGGGAAACTTAATTTTTATCCTCAGTGAGGATTTTACCTGGTTTAATAAAGGATACTTTACCAACAGTGGTAGAATGTAATTAAGTATTGATACTGCAGTATTTGACTTGAAGGCTTTTGCACTTTCTCATATTTCATACAACTTTATATTCCTGCTCGACTAAATATTAGAAGCAAATATTACATCCCTGTCTCTTTAACTTCTGTTGTTCAAACATAAAACAAATTTCCAAGTACTCAAGTGTTGTTAATATTTGATGATTATGATGATTACATTGGTATGTACTAAATCTACCGCTTTCTTCATTCCTTCTCTGTCTCCTATTTCAATTTTGTTTCTGTTTAATGATTGACACACTGCACTAGAAATCACCCAATCATCTGCCATTAGTCAAAGTTAAGTCAGTGTTATTTAAGTCAGTCTCAGGTCCAAAAAATTGTGACTTAAGTCATGTGACTCAAGTCACCACCTCTGCTATTAACAGTTTTTCCTCAATAACCTCCGAATTTCTGGATTAAAACTTTAGCATGGTTTATACAAGACCATACTCTGCAAAGCATACTTGTCATGACCAACATCTTCCTTACCAACAGTATGCAGGAAATAAATCCAACAGCCATAACTGCACTAAACACTGACGGACATTAAATACAAGTGTGCACCGATAGATGGCATTTATATGATGATGTTTTGATCGTTTTATACTCTGCACTTTGTTTTTTTTTTACATTTATTTTATTCAGGGTTTCATATATATATGTACTATTTATACTTTTCATGGCACCTAAAGTGGATTGCACTTCAATTTTGTTGTACCTGTACGATGGCAATTGAACCGGGGGTGGGAGGAAATAAGCTCTGCTTCTTCCCACTCCTTTTCGGGCTTTTGTTCTTCAGACGTGGCATACTAAAGGGGACTCCTGCATATAATTAGGTGTTATGGTTACGGTGTGCACATAACGGTTTATAACATAACTGATACAGCTATGTGCACTTGCAATGGATACGCCTCTGTGCATGTGGTTTGGGTATAGGTTACATGTATAGTTTGTATGTATTCCCACTCCATCAACCTTCCTGCATAATCCGATAGGTATAGTTTGTTTTCAAGATCTATAAGACTAATTGTCTCCTCTTCTTGTTTGTTCTCATATGCATATTCTTCATGTACAGATCTGGAAGAATAACTCTATTCACAGATTTTCTTGTACGGATCTTGTGCATAATTGTGCATATAATATGCTCTCTTTTGTTCTAGTTTTTATTGTTTATTTTTATCTTTTCATTTATTAATATTTATGTTCTCTCTTTCTTGTTAAACTTTTTATGTATCTCAGTACACATGTATGATTTGTATATGAACAGTAATGATTATTGAGTATGTATTTGAATTATCACTACATGAAACGCATGAGCTCAAAATGAAATAAACAATAAAGACATTCTATTCCATTAAAAATGCAATGACCAATTGTTTTATAATACAATCATATAATCCTTACATAGTAGTAAAGCCTTTATAATGATCATTAAATGTAGTCTGATAAACAACTAGTTAACAATTTATACATTTACCATAGTATAATGTGTTCATTTATATTTATACTGTTGTCTCTTCCTACTTACTTCACCTTCCAGTAACACATTTGGCACATGTGGTGGCAAATACCAGGACATACTGGACCAGAGGAACAGGGACATCCTGGATCAAGCACTTTTCCATTACACGGCCAATCCTAACAAACAGCTTGGCTCTTCAGTCGTCCTCACCTGCACATCTGTGGACTGCGGGGGAAGATCAGAGCATTAAAGAAAACACCATCAGACACAGTTCAGACATTAAAACTGACACAAGAGAAACAGAAGGAAAACAACACAGTTATCCAGAGGAATGTTAACGGTGCATTTGCATCATAAGCTACAATCGCTGATATCGCACTTGACATTGCTTATTTTAAAAGATAAAATCAACCCCATGTCAAACTTGGCTGGAAAGTGTTTTAGCAAGAGATACACTATAGGGACAAAAGTATTTGGACAGGTTAAAATCAGGTGTTTCTTTTTTTTTTTTTTAATCAAGGGTCTGGAATACAAAACAATAATGATGAATGTCATAATATAGTTTTATATTGGGAGAAATATCATTGCTGATGTTACAGTGACGGTCCTGTCACTATGCCTCTGATTGATCATGTACCCTGGCTACTTGGCCAAGAGCATATCCCTTTGGCTGAGTGGTTACACATGTGACTATCACCTGGGAGTCTGGGGTTTGAAACCCGCCCAGGCCCTCTCCGTCCTTGGCACACTATTATATTGATATATCTAAACTTTATAGATAAAAATATTGGGACACATCATGGCTACAGCTGTAAGACATCCTATTCATGGTGATTTGAGATAAAAACAATAATATTTGCCAAAAGTTGACAGTTTAAAGTGAGATGTGAAGAAAGCAAATGGTTAATTGTGGTAGAAAATTGTTATTTACAGTCATAGTACAATTTTTTTTGTTTTAGAAGTAGAACATTTAAAATCATAGCCATGAATAAAAAAACAAGTGAATCAATGTTGAGAAAAATTAAGTCAAAACCATCTCTGAGGCATTTTGGAAGCAAAGATAAATATTCATCCTAACTATAATATGACATTAGTCATTATTGTTTTGCATCCCAGACCCTTGTTAGAAAAAAAACACCTGATTTCAACATATCCCAATACTATTATCCATAAAATGCAGTTTTAACTAAAAACAAAGCAGCCCTGTGGGATTTCCCCACAGTAATGGATGAAAGTTGAGAAACAGCATGTATGTGAAGCATTGAAACTAATAGGTTGGTTGAACAGTGAAAGGACAGAGGGCAGCGACGCCCAGCCTGAGCCCAGACCAGTCCGTTGACACTGGGGGATTGAGGTGAAGGTCAGGTGGGTCATTTTGGCGCTGGGGTGACACCTTACTATACCTGGTCCAGCTGACCATTACAAAGAACCCTGGAGGAGCCAGAGGAGTGGTGAGGAGCTTTAATATGTAAGTACACTGTTGGAAACATTTTCAGACAAATTCTTGTTTATGTGCATTAGTAATCACTTTTGACCAGGTGCAATGATTACATATTAAGCCCCAGTTACACTTTATCTATCAAAAATTAATCACATTGTCAATCATTTTAAAGAAAAAATAGGTAAAAACATTTAATTCTAACTTTCTGGGTAAGAGTGTATAATAAGTAGCAACACATGGAAAAGAGCGGTAAACCATGTTTGGCATTACGATAAAAGTAAAAGTAAGAAGTGTCAGATGAACATTCTCAGAGACCACTTAAATAATGAATACAGTCGTGGAAAATTAGACTACCTATGATTTCTTTAATTTCTTGTTCATTTTGATGTCTGGTACAACTAAAGGTACATTTATTTGGTCAAATATAAAAACAAAAATAGCTCATAGTAGTTTCATTTAAGAGATGATATTCATTTTCCATGGTTTCTTGATAATAACCAAAATCACATCAGTTCTTACATTAATATCTATAGCATTGTACTGACAAAAACAGTGCTTTTCAACATTCCATGTTTTCTTTTCCTGTCTGTTTTAGTCACATGATACACAAAGGAGTCAGTACTTGATTGCATAACCATTGTTTTTGATGACTTTTGATGGTCTAATAATTTTTTCCGTACTGTATGTCACTTCTTTGTTGGGGTTGTTTTCTACATATTACAACCCTATCCAGTTCTGTGGTTCTCCTCTATGGCAGATGAGGCACCCAATGGAGCCTGACGGTGATCATATAGGTGAATCTGAGATAAACATTTTACTGTAGTTTTCAGACTATAAGTTGCACTTTTTTTTTATAGTTTGGCTGGTCCTGCGACTTATACTCCGGTGCGACTTATATATGTTTTTTCTTCATGATCCTTTTTTTGACAGGTGCGACTTATACTCCGGTGCAACTTATAGTCCGAAAAATACGGTAATTATTTTACAGGCACAAAGTTGTTGTGGATAGAAACATCTGCCTCCAGAGTTGAGGAGGCTCTCTGACAGAGGGACTCCTCAGCCGGCCGAGGTCAATAAGGAATGCACCAAGGGAGAGGGAGGGAATGTACCACAGGGGTGTTGAGGAAGGGGGTAGGGTGGCAGCGGAGGAAACACGGGGTGGAAACAGAGGGGTCTTTTGTGAGACAGGAAGCTGCAGAGACCTGGGCCCTCTCTCCGGGTACAGTAGTGGAGCAGAGAGAAACCTGGGATATGAGAAACATGGCGAGGGAGAGAGGACGGAGAAAGACGTGAGCGAGGGGATGGAGATGATGAGCAACGTCAAGAAAAGTGTAGAACTGGAGATGAGATCTGAGAGGTGGTCAACAGAGGGCTGGGGAGGGGGGACAGAGGGAAGTGAGAGCAATCTGTCTGAAATGGGGGGATGTGGGAGAAGCCCAGGGGGTGCGTGAAATTTTTTGGGAAAAATACATTAAATAAATCATCATGTACTGAATACAAAATAAATAATGAGAATTAATGGTGAACTATAAAACACAATGAATACATTCATATAAAAAAATTGACACTCCTGACCTCATTTTATTTGAATATTTTTAAAAACTCTGAGGCCTGCCCTAAGCTTTGGTAACATTTTAAGAATATTTCTATTTTATGTTATTCAAGATGAGTTTATTGGACTAATTAAGTAAATGTTTTTTGTTGATGAGAGGTTCATTTACTCATTAAGGACCAATTCATTTATTTTTCTTATCAATGAAAGAGGGCACTTCATGTTTATATATTTCACACAATAATGTACTTATAAGAAATAGTTATTTTTAATATATTAAGGTAAAATATGTTGTTTTTTGTTTGTTTTACAAAGTTCTGAAAACATAAATAGCCACCTTTGGCACAGGAACAAATTTTGCCTAATATTTTCAATCAAAAATGCTGAAATAATAGTTGAGTACCTTGTTAAAAAATACCAAGTTGGCACATACCAATTTGAGTCTCTAACTTAGTGGCTATCAAATTTGAACCAATACAGTGAAATTGGAAGAATAAAAGCTAATTCTATTGATTTATTCAGTGTTATTGGGGTCACATTTGGATGGTTATTCCACACCTGCCCTCTGTCCACAGTCTCAGGGGTAAATCCACCTCAAATCACCAGATTATACTTTGGTTAAAGATACCAAACTCATATTATGTGCATTGATTAACACAGGCATTCTATTTATATTGACATAATCTACTATGGTAGACCTTGTCATGCATGAGCTATATGCATCTGAAGATATTTTCTCCATTTTTAATGCCTCGCAAATCAGAAACTTTTACTTAGTCACCACAGTAGCACTATCTGAAATATTTATATCCAATGTGCTTCAATGTGGAGATACACTGGGACAAAATAGCTCTGCACCCAAATTACATTTTTAAGAGTTTTCATCAAGCTATAATTTGGAAACTATGGAACAATAGATCTTAGTTTACAAAAGTTAAAGACACCATGTACCATAGACTAAATCCTAAAAATGTCACGCATCTATCATGTATAGATGAAAAGTAATGACTTACTGAAGTTAGCATTAATTTTCGCACCATGTTTTTACAGTAAAAATAGCATGCATTTCACCATCACCCCAATATCTCTAAAAGTAGTGAACATATGACTGAAATTTTGTAAGGTTGCTAAGACTAAAGACAATATATTTTTTTAAAGTGTGAACCAGATCACAGACGTCAATCAGGAGGCTGATGATTTCACATGGACTGGAAAATGCACAAAAAATTAACAAAAAACAAAAACAGTGAGCTC
>JAPTGZ010000003.1:34159147-34171974 GCA_029814645.1 Fowleria isostigma
GTCAATCAGGAGGCTGATGATTTCACATGGACTGGAAAATGCACAAAAAATTAACAAAAAACAAAAACAGTGAGCTCAAATAAAATAGAAATAAAACTTTTTTAAATCACACTTAAAATTTTAACTGTAACTTGAAGTGATTCTTTTAAGTTTTTTGCCCAAATGTGGACAACTGGAGAAGTTGATTTTTTAATTACCTCTGCTGAGAGGGTTACATTTTCACTCATGTCTGTGCTTTAGTTACTTACTTGTCATGCAGGTTAAAAAAACTACAGCACTTGATTTCACATAACTTGGAGGAATAAAAGCAAACCTCTTTAAACTTTGAGGAGGTGAACCTTTTTTACATTTTTGAGAATAATGAGATGTGGATAAGGTGTTTGGATTACAGGACTGTCAGACCTTGGCAGGACTCATCTCTTTTATCACATGGGATCACTGGGTAAAAATTCTGTGGTAGGCACCTTAAACCAAGAAGGTCTAGTGGAGGCTTCAGGTTGTTAAATTAATTAGTAATAAAAGAGAAGGTCTGAAAGTGAAAGGTTATGATCCCTGGACTCGCAGATGCTGCAGGGTACGACAATACCCCTGTGGCCGAAGGGGAAAAATTATTCTACACTAACAAGCATTAAAGACCCATGGAAAAAAAGATGATTTAAAAGCAAAGAGGGGAAACCAGTAAGCAGGATGAGAAGAAACAACACAGCGCCAAGGACAGAGGCACAGAAGATCAAAAAAAGAAAAAGAAAATTATTAATTTCCAAAACAAACAAGCTGAGCATGCAGAGCTACGGTATTTGTCCACAGACACAGTTAATGAGGTCAGGGAAAACTACTAACACAAACAATCTAAGCTCATTTCAGTCCGTCTGTCCATCCTCAGAAGAACCATCAAAGACCTTTTCATCTGTTTGGACACATCCGGGCCACGACCACTCAGACAAAACATGCACACGACAAGGCAACACGATAAATAACTGATGCTCCAGAATGAAAATACTACCCTCCCTCTTCCTTTTTGTTTTCCTGTCTATATGTCCATACTGGCCTTTTCCTCTGCTCATTTTCCCGTACAGACACATTTCTTCTCTCACGTTTTCGCCTGGCACGCTGACAAGAGCTCATTAATCCTCAGACACTGCACAGTGTCTGTTGTCATGACAGTAAAATCTGGGTGGTGGCACTTGATAATCCTTTTGCTAAACATACTTCACAACAAAGATGCAATTAACATGTTTTTGAGCTTGATTTCACTGAATATTCAAGCACTTTTTCCTGTTTTTATTGTAAGAAAAGGGCACTGATGGCGTCTTAATTTGATGGTGCTGTAGGTATCAGTGTTTGACTTGGGTTCAGGACTTCAGTCTATAATTCAGATTTTTTTTCTACATATGTTTTCCAGCTTCATATTAAGTTCTGGAATACACAGCTGATTACATCCCCAGTTACAAATGGTACCACTGACATCTAAAACATCTTCTCTCAGTCTAGGCATATTTTTATCTGCCATGTTCCCTTGATTAGAAACCAAGACCAACCGCCGTCAGATGTAGAATTATATACTTTGTGTGGGACCCATTCTTCAGTTTCACCCAGATTTAGCTCTGCTCAGGAGACGCTCACAGTCATCTAAGTGTACCCTGGCTCGGATTTGGTCTGTGTATACCCAAAACCTAGCATGTCATTATAGCTGAAAGAACATGGGGACAGTGGCTGACCAGTAATTTGGCTTCACTAAATGTTGTCACTAGTCATTCCAAGGGTTCATTGGGTCCCGACCAGTCTGTACCTTGCAGAGACAGCTTGCTGTAAAATGCAGTGGGAATTTTTTTCATAGCCAAAAATGAGCTAAATGAACGGTGATGACATATATTGCACAAAAATTTGGTTAAATGTCTCCACTAATAGCTATTTTCACCATTTATGGACAATGTGCAAGTAAATATAGGAATGCTGCCTTCAAAATGGCTAACAGCTGATATTTTCTTCAGTGAGTAAAATCTTATACTATATTAAACATTAAACCATTGTCTCAGGTTTACACGATGTATTTCTATCTTTACTTGATTTTCTGAAAGGGAGATAATAAGACAATAAGGACTTTTGTGCAGCTAAATGGTTGGTGTTGTAGCAGTGTTGTTGATGCTCTGAATACATCTGTTTTTTGGTGGTCAAACATTGGTGTGTCATCTATATTTAATCATTTCAACTTTCACATATTAACTAATGACATGGAATTATAGTTAGTTCTGAGAATAAAGAGCTCTGAAGTTCTGCCAAAGATGCTGACGTATTGGATTGTAGAAATATGGCGTGGTTGTGGCTCAGTTGGTAGAGTGGGTTGTCCAATGACTTAGGAGTCGGTGTTACGAATCCTGCCTCCGACTGTCCACATGTCAAAGGGCTACACACTGAACCCTAAAATTGCTCCCAGCAGAGCCTTGCATGAAGGCAGCCACCCACTGGTGTATGAGTGTGTATGTGTGAATGGGTGAATGTGAGGCTTTGTAAAGCGCTTTGGGCACCATGAAAGAGTAGAGAAGCGCTATACAATTTCTGATCATTTACCATATGATCAGAATAGGGTTTTCTTTACATCAATGAGCTTTTAAAATTTGTGACCACTAGAGGGAGTAGTGAGTCACTCTGTCGGTCTCCTACGAAAACTAACCGAGGCCTTTGACCAAAATGTCAGAAAGTGACCAGATGGCATGAGAAGCACTAAGAAACTACTTTTAGGCCCAGTTTACATTACAAGGCTCTCAAGATAAAAACGACAAAATCCTTTATTAGATGTGTCTTTCATTTAGATGGCAAGTGGGGTTTTTTTTTGTTTTTTTTTTTTTGGGGGGGTGGAAAAAAGTGAAACCACCTTCCAGATTAGAAATCTTAAGAACTCTTCACTTTAGTGTCATCATCTAAAAGGTTGAAAACACAAAACTGTGTTTTCTTGTCACAGAGTTTACACCACAGGCATTCGCCAGTACAGGAAAACAATTTGTCGGATTATTTCCCTGCAACAGACCTTCAAGTTGCCCTAGTCCAGGGTTGCCCAATCCTGATCCTTGAGCTACTATCCTGCATGTTCTAGATTTATCCCTCTTCCACCAGACCTGATTCAAATGATAAGCCCATCATCAAGCTGTACAGAAGCCTGATAACAATCGTCAGGTGTGATGAAATAGGGATACACATAAAACATGCAGGATAGTAGCTCTCGAGGACCAGGATTGGGCATCCCTTCCCTAGCCACTCTTATTTATATCCAAGAATTGTTCTTTGCAGGTGTTTGGTCTTGGTGGTGGTGATGCCACCTGGCGTGCATACTATATCAATAAATAGGAAATTTCACACACTTTTGCATGTCCATCTGCATGCAGATTTCCCCCGAAAACGCACATCTAAACATGGAATTAAAAATGAGAACGCAATATCCGTTTTGTGTTTTCAGTTCAGATCGTTGCTGTCTAAACAGACAGAGTTCAAGTGACTCGGTGATAAAAGCTAGAATCACTATAGTTGTTTTCTCCACTGGACACAACTCTAAATGAAAAAAAATGGAGTTTGATGATAAAATGTCAGGGTTTCTTCTTCTCAGGACACTTTGATTCTGAGGCTTATGAAGGTACAAATTTATATTATCTTTGCTCGATTAGTCTG
Organism: Fowleria isostigma; assembly: GCA_029814645.1. NCBI lineage: Eukaryota > Metazoa > Chordata > Actinopteri > Kurtiformes > Apogonidae > Fowleria > Fowleria isostigma. Next base: position 34,162,808 of record JAPTGZ010000003.1, read on the forward strand.
TGAATCAACAAATGATAAACTGTGACAGTTCTGCCCTAATTTGTTCAATTCCAAATAAATCTATAGTTTAGCTAATGACAACACAAACCGTAGAGAAAACAGAAGTGATTTTTGCTTTTACTGTGGCTGTTTTCTGTCCAAAAACAGAGCTAAGCTAACAGAGCTATAATGTAAACCATCAGCTCACGTATCACATAAAGATTATAAAACAATGTTATTTTGAGCAACTGTCAAAATAAGCATCTGAGTTTTAGATTAAACATGAAACTTTGGTGATACAATAATACAGATGTGTGTAAATAATAAGCATTAAGTTGTATTTAGTGAATGGATACACAGCATTAATCTCTTGGTGGTTTTGGTAGTCTTAAATGTGTAGTGGTATAAGACTTCCCCCTGCTGGTGAGAGGATGGAATATCAATACCACATAGAACTGAAAACTATAACAATGTAAAGCGCAGACAATGAGCTACAGGTTGATTGAGTTTAAATGGCAAAATGAATAAGGGTCATAGAGGAATCACAGTATTTATTCTGCACTGATTCTGCCTGAGAGAAAATAACAGTGACCTGAAAACACACCTGACACCTTGCCCTGCTGTTTGGTGTTTACCCTGTCTGAAGAACACAACTCAATAAAGCTCTGTCTTCTTTGTGTGTGTGTGTGTGTGTGTGTGTGCATGCAATGTGTGGGGTATTTCTGCCACACAAGATCCACCAAATCGCAACTGGCAAGTGACTTCAAACACGCTGCGTTTATTCAGTGCACAGCAATAACATTCACTTGGTGAAAATTGACGTTTGTGAGGGAGAAATTAGGAGGAATTTGACCCCAGGTATAAAGGTGTCTTTCTGCAGTGCTCACCCTCACACACTAAAAAGGAGGGGGGAGTTTCTGTGTGTGTGTGGGACAGGGGGGGTAGGAAGAGGTGGAGTTAGAGCCAGAAGGAGACTGAGGAGAGAGGAGCTAAGGAAAGACATGGTGAAGATCGAAAGGTTGCCCGAAGTGATGGAGTCAGGATGAGAGAGGAGCGTGCAAACTAGTTGCTGTAAAGGTAGAAAGACAAAAATAAGCAATTGACTAGTGACTGATCAATTTCTCAACATCACCAGAAGTGCTTAAAAATCAGTTACACATAATGTAACTTTTGATGGCAACATTGACAATCGGAGTGGATCATTTCTACCACAGTGCACAAAAAACACTAATGAGAAAAATATGAGTTGAGAAAGTAAGGAAAGAAGCACAAAGACCTTCATAGAAGTTCTCATGATCACATGTAAAAGAATCATGATGGAAAATATTGTAAAATTTGTTTAGTTTTTAAATTAATATATATACCTACTATATACCCCAACATGAACTCATCACTTGACTTTCAGTGTGCATCCGAAAATCAGCATCTACACCAGGACATTTGCATGTTTGTCGTGTACAAATGGGCAGACACTCCAAGCTGAGAGGTTACAGGGTCTTCTCTAAATATGATGCTGCTGACATGGCTTTAATAGTCTTCAAGGTCCTGAAACAGACAGTTCTTTGTGTCTGTTCCCTCTGCTGGCAGCCATCGGTACTGCAGCACCAGCTTCCACAGTAGCACAATTGGCACAGGCAGCAACGACAAGGACGGAGATGCTCTGCCTTTGGCTCGTGTCTTAGGTTTTAGGAGTCAGGGTAACCTAATAGTTATGTATAGAATTATCTTCCAGGCTTAAATAAACTTTATCAGCTCATAGATAATTGAGGACAGAGTGAGGGTTCTTTTACATAAATGTAAAAATCCCAATAATTACCTACAAGTCCTCCACTACTGGTGGAATGGCATTTTTAATGGTGAGTTATGTGTTAAACTATTAAATTACAAATGGATATTATAAACATGTAATATGTTGAAGTCATACTTAGTGAGCTAACTGTAATGTAACATAACTGCTTTATCCAAAAGAATGGAAATGAATAAACTGTCAAGACGTGAGGGAGGAGACAGAGCGAGAGAGGAAGGGCGAGGTAAGGGCAGAAGGAGAGAGAGAGAGAAAACATCTCTAACTGAACAGCCACAGATAGAAAATCACACCCACATTCAACTTTTTCCAATAAAAATCCAATCTGTATGGGAGGGAAAAGAGCCATAACCCTGTTCTAGTCTCAGTTAATCTGTGTCCTTATTGGCTAAGGTGTGTTCAGTTGGTGTGGGAACAGTAATGAGCAACTCCACCTCCCCACACTGAGCAGCTCCAACCGATGCTGGAGGAGGGAGGTGGAGTGGACAGGAGGCAACAGATGCTGGAGGTTGGACATGAAGGACAAAAGGTCAGTGCTCCCTCTAGAGGTTGAAAGGTGGGAGTGCGGCGCCAGTGGTCACCCGGGGCCCTGGGGTCCTGCTGGACTGAGGAGTGTACCATCGGGACACGATAGAAGTCAAGTTGGGACGTTCCATTTCAGTCAGTGAGTGGGTGTTTAATGTGGAGCCTAAAGGAAACGAGCGCAGACCGGTAATTTTCAACCTACACAGAATGTTTTAAAGCAGTCAGCAGGGATTATGGGTAATGTCAAATTATACCTTGACATCAGATTTTTTTTTGTCATACATTGATAATAAAATACATTGAAAGGTATGTTTTTAAAATAATGAGTAAAACCAGTGATCGTACAGTATTAAAACCTTTACTCAGACATGATACAACAAACAGAAACAAGATTCAGAATTAATGACTGAAAAATTATTCATATTTTTTTTTTCTTCTTTCAATCCCCAAAGCACACAATAGTCAATCAGCTCCACATGTATGATGGAGTAAGATACAAACAGGACAAAAAAAACAGACACAAGAGAAAAATTAAAAATAAGAGTGACAGATTCCATTCTGATTTTACAGTTCTTGTATTTGTTTAATACTTTGTAATAAACAAAAGATAAATAGCACAGTCAGAGAGGAGAGAGACAGGAAACAAGACAAAGATTAAGTGTGTGAATTTTATTTAGCTGAAAAGTAAACAATTAAGGAAGATTCTTGATCTACTGGAAAATAGGGTTTTCTTTTTCTCTTCTTGATCAACAAATTTAACACCTAATCCAAATTCTGCAAGTCCCTGCCCGTCGCTTCTCCTTACCCTACCATAACCTCAAACATCAGCAACAACCTCATCCTTAAAGAGAGCAATCATATGTAGTTGACCCTTCTCATCGCCTTCATTCACTGTAACCAGATACTGTTCTCAAGTGTCAACTGCAAACTAGGCCTATGGATTCTAGCAACCTTTGCACAGCGTGTTCACTGTTGGAACCAGTTATTCCACTCAATATCTCAAACCATCTCTGAAGGGTTAGTTTTATTTGCTGGCAGCAAACCACCACATCCAACTCCCAACCCCAACTTAGAGCAGGCATGGACGCAGAAACCATAACAACAGATGCAGCTCAAGAAGAGCAGGTCCACAGCTGTCTAGGCTAGCGTGGTCAACTGGCACCTGATCTGCTTTTCACTTGTTTTGCACTTCCATTCCTTGTATTGGAAAGATTCGCAGATATTTTCAGGCGAGGGGACCCTATAAAAAAGCACCAATTCACAACTTGAGCACCCAGGGGAGGAAACACACTGGTCGCCTTCTCTCTCCAATGACCAGTCCTCCCCATCTCCACACAAGCTGTCATTCCATTCCTACTAGGGCCCCACTTTAGCATGCACTACACAGGCCAAGGTTAGTGCACACTCTTTAGCGTGCAGCACAATAATCACAACATACATGGCAAACAAGCAGTGGGGTCTGAGTGGCCCTACATTGAAAAAGGCCACTTCCACAAACAGCTTGGCAGTGATAAATAAACCAGTGAGGATGGTGGTTTTCGAGGCTGCATATCACACACTGCACCTCGATGATCATAACCGGATCAGCCTTGGTTCCAGGGGGCCTGTGTCAACATGTAAAGATGCCACCCTGAAATCTAAACTATACATGATGATTAATTCTTCCATCACAGGCTGCGATCCATTAAAAAAATACACAATTAATTAATGTCTTTACTTTCAAAAAGCAATTTCAAAATGTAACAAAGATGGCGACAACAATACTGCTACACAGTCAAAAGGTCACAGCATGTGTCTGCCTTGAGTGCACACGGTTGCAACGACAAACATTTCTAGGCAATGTGGAGCAAACGGCGGTCTCTGGTGGCCACAGACCCCGTCCACACGGTGCCTCAACTCTTGTCCTACCAAAAAGCTCCTCATCTGTTTCAAACAGTCCAAGAATCATAGGCTTATTCTACACATCCATTCCAACTAAAGCCCAGTACTTTTCAGCCCACATGGTTGAGTGAGTTAAGCATTAGTTTAAATCATAGTAAAGCAGTAAAGATGGGGAAGGTTTTTCTGATAAAGCATAACGTCAAGAAGCCAGTTGGAATTACCTCTCCATCCTGGCTCTTATGTGCGTCCATTTCATTATTCTGTGATACAAAATCAGTTAACAGTTCTTAGCACATTGCAGCCAAAGCTTCACTCAAAAGGTGCAGTTGCAGACAGACTGCATTCACATGTGCTTATACACATGTCTACACATACCTTATAACTGGTAGAAAAACCTTAAATACCCAACCATAATCTGCTGCTTCAACAGTTTGCTTAATAAGCAAATTTAAAGTGGCTTAGCATTCAACCTGCACTGACTGTATCACATTTTCTCAGCCTTATCTGTGTATCGTCCTCAACATCACCTAAGCTCATAGCAAGAGGAAACACAGAAAGGATATATCAAAACTTTGATGCATTGCTGATTTATGGAGGGATGGGAAGTCTACATAATACGATTGCCAATTTATATCAACTTATGTAAGCACATAAGCAGAGATTTTCAAATGTGAGAAACCACAAATGAGTTGCATATTTTTATTTTGAGTGGCATTTTGCTCAGAGAACCGTGTATGTGACTAATACTTTTAATGTCAATGTGGATCATGCTGTACTTGACTGATTGTGTATTCGTTCCCATCCCAAGCTATAAACAAGAAGCAATAGCAGCAGGCTTAACATTCAACAGAGGAAGCTCCAGAAAAACCCACAGAGAAAAAGATGCTCAGATGAAAGCCAATCAGTGGATGAGGTTCTTCAAAAAACCATGCATCCTGAAGTCAGCCTATACTCTATGGGACCAAGAAAAAAACAGCTTAGCTACGGTTGCACTCATCAACTTCATTCCACAGCCTGACAGTCTTTCAAAGCTGACCTCTAAGCTAAAAGAAAAGAAAGTGGGAGAGTATGCCCAGAAATACCTTTCAGTTCATGTCAATAAAACGCTGAGACCATCCTGCGGCATGTCAAGTATATGTTGGTTTCTTATCACTCCAAGCATCAGTCTCAGCCATGTTATCTATACCAACAAACAAAATGAAGCAGCAATGGTGCACAAAGGGCTGACTTTTCTGGGCATTAATGGACGTTTAGAGGCTACTTTGACCGACGTGCCTCTATACACGAGAGGAGAAACTCAGATACAACATCAAACCTCAAGGTCAGACCATCTTATTGACATTTTAAAAACCACCTGTCTTACAGGTCATACAAGTGTCAGCCTCCAAGTCCACATCACATGGGGGGAAGCCAAGGATCCTCTCAGAGTATTTGGACTATTCTGCAGGGCAGGAAGCTCATTCTGATCAAAGTGGCTGCTGGCCCCCAAAATTCAACAGCTACTTTCACTTTTCTAAACAGCCTAACTTTGTTTTCCTAAAATACAAAAGACTCTGGCTCTACCTGGAAGAGTACAAAGACTAACCAGCCATAGCCAAAATGTACAAGCACTTCGCTGGTGTTCAATTTCCGTAGTCGGAGTCAACGATAAGGATAGGGCTCAAAAAGTAACGAAGACTATGAGGGAAATCTAGATTTAAAACAGAACTGTTGAAAGAGTGGAGAATGGCTGTGTGATTTGTCTGATTATTTGCATACTGTATTTGCATTGATGTAGATGTGCATGTCTTAAACTAAAAGACCACATTAGTTTTTAGCACCTGGTAGAGGGTTGCTGTACCTCTTCCCTGTAGAATGATACTGCAAAATATATGATTCTATTTGCTATTAAATGTGGTGACTATTAAGAAGGCTAAATATACCTCAGAACATCAACACTCCCTTAAATACTTTACTAACAAAAACAGTAATAAGTTTGTGTACCCCAGTATTGCTCACCACTGAGCATGTGTAGACGGTTTAATTCATAGTTTATATCTCCTGATCTTGTGGTAGCTTCATTTGACTTTTCACTGTAATGCTGAGATTAAGTTGCCCACAAATTTCAATCACAGTAAATGTCAAGTGCCATTGTCAATGAAATCCAGCCAATCAATTAATAAGAACAACAGGAAACATTGGCATTTGTTGGTGCAAAAGTAGCAGTGAGGTGTGGTTTGGCCCTGGGCTCAGTCATAATTTCATAATAATTTCATGATGATGTCATTATGTGGGAGACAAGTCTGATATTTTTTTCAGCACAAAATAGAGCTTTAAACGTTGTTTGTCGGAGACATCAATCTCATATTCACATCAATGTGAACACACTTTTGTTTCTGCATGACTCCTGTGACTTTTTTGTATTATTTACATCTATTGTACAAAAATTGCAAGCATTGAACCAGTACACACTGAATAAAGTTTTGAAAGTTGCAGGTAGTAGGTGTAGGATTTTCATTTTGCAGCATTACTCATTTGATCACTGCATTAGTCAAACACTCCACACTAGTGCATTGTTTAACAAAGAAGATCCAATGTCAGTAACCCAATTAATCAGTGGTGGCCTTCAGAAGGATTGATTATCAATTGGCTACAAGGTGAGATTATGTGTTGAAATATCACTGATAATAAATCATTTAAATTTGTCTTTACATTTCCCATCATGGCTGCTGTTTTATGTGGTGTGCAAAAAATTCAGCCTTTTGTCTCTTGTTTTATACAAAACAAAATGCAGCATCAGAATGCAATGCCTCTCAAACGGCTGGATTTAGGATCTAGCACAAGAACACTGTTGCTGCATACAAGGGATTTATTTACCCAACAATAGTGCCCTTTGGCTTTAAACACCTGGCGGAGTACAGACTCACCACTTATATTTGGAGTTGTTCAGAAAATTACTTTCTACTTAAAATAAAGAACAAAGGGATTAGGACAGACTAATGTACTTGCCAGTGACCATTTGATTAGTGGCTTGCATTAAATCCCATGATGCAATAATCAGAAAGCCCTACACATAGTACCTTCAAGGTCATCTTAGGTGTTTTGAGAATCGATGGTCATTTCTAGGAAACAGGAACATTTACACAGTTACAACTCACGAAAGTGCATAATGACCACCAGCAAAAGGAGGATTTAGGGGAACAGGAGTTAAAGAGAAACAAATACTACTTTTTCTTGCATGAAGCTGTACTTCCTGTGAGCCTCAAGCTGTTCAAAATGCCAACCAACTGCCAAAGAAGAAAAAGAATAAAATCAAAACTTAAAAAGAGAAAAAGAAAACAAAACGATTCAAGTCATTCTTCTTGTCTTACAAAGCCCGCTGTGCGCATCAGGGTGGGAGGGACACAGTCTATTCAACAAAGTGATCCCAGACCCCTTTTCCTGGATTTCAATGCCTTGGAAAAAGCTCTCATTTCATGAGTACAGTACTTCAAAATAGAAACTCAAACAAGTTTCAGCATGAATATTCAAAAAGCATAAAATATTTAAATGATACCAGATTGGATGAACTCACTGGGAGGGTGTCTGTTTGTCCTTTATGAGACACACCTCCAGACCAATAACAAATACATTTGTTTCATGGTGGACAGTTGATTGAAATGCTATGCACCTGATTTTAAGCTAAAACCATACATGAATAACTAACCGGCTAGTGATGAATATAATATACAGAGGTGCGGCTAGCAGTGTAACAAAGTAACTCAAGTGAAAATGGGGGAGTATACCAGTTACGCAGAAGCAAAAACCCACCGTGAGATGAGGATGTGAAAACTGAAGGCTAAATTAAAATTAAGACATTTACTGTATGTTTGATAAAAAGGGGGTAAATTGCTTGAGTCTTAACCCCTACGGTGAAAAACTGAGAATGGGAAAACAGGGTGACAATGTGTATGTGTCTGTCTTTGTGCATGAGCATATTGTTCATTTAGAGCCATTTGTATCAGTGTATTAATCATGTTTTTTGTTGAAGTGAAGACCTGCGAAATAGCCTGTGCATGTGTCCAGATAATTAGCCGGTGAGACAGACAACGTGTGTGTGTGTCCATATATTTAAGAGTGAGAGCCGGTCCAAAAACCAGCAGGTGCTGCAGTTAAGTGAGGCCCAATGAGAAGAGCCAACAACCAACACGGGGCAATGTGTTGGGAATCCTGGTGTGCATCAGATCCGGACTGGACCAAACCTGGTTCCTTTAGGTGAGCTGATGTGGTGCCTCCAGCATCTCCATCAGGAAGGTGTCGATAGGCGTGTCACCAATCAGTTTAAAGAAAAACAGGTGCTCCAGGCACTTTAGACCAATGGAGCGCAGTGCTGGGAGCCGGAGGAGGAGCTTTGCAAACCTGGATGGAGGAGGAAAAAAAGTGGAAACTTCATAAAATATGGCAAGAAATAAATAGAAATGTTTTAAATTGTTTCACAGGGGCATTCTAGGAAATGTACCACCATGGATTACTAAATTAAGCAAAAAAGTTCATCACAAAAATCCTGTCTTGAACATGATACTTGTCAGTATAACAGTTACCAGTCTGTCATTAATATATGCTACTATACAGTATTTTCTACTGACACTTGACAAAATTAAGCAGAACATTATGGTTACATGTGGTCCTGTCACAATCAGAGGAGTAAAGTTTATTCAAAGATGTTTGCAAACTCAGTAAGAATTAGTTGACTTATCTGGCTCCTTATACAGTTGTGGAAAAAATTATTAGACCACCCTACGTTTTTTTTCCCAATTTCTTGTTCATTTTTATGACTGGTACAACTGAAGGTACATTTGTTTGGACAAATATAATGGTAACTACAAAAACTGCTCATAAAAGTTTAATTTAAGCACTAATATTTATCCATTTTCCATGGTTTTGTTGATAATAACCAAAATCACATAAGTTCTTACATCAATAGCTATGGCATTGTACTGACAAAAACAGTGCTTTTAGA
>JAPTGZ010000003.1:34172074-34190427 GCA_029814645.1 Fowleria isostigma
TTTGAGAGTGTTTAAACAAGAGAGAAATGTGAGAAAATGTTAATGTCTGTCTGAGAAAAGTGTATAAAGTGAGTGGTGAGGGGTTTTACAGCCTTAAAACCTATTAGTTATGTATTGTATCATACCTGCCCTGCTGGTCAGGGTATTTCTGTTTGCAATAAGCTTCAAGAGAGGCATACACCCTCTCCCTCAGTAGCTCCACCTCACTGGGATTGGACAAACCCTTGGCATCTTCAAGTGAAAACAGAGGACATTGACATTTCATGCAGCACCATGTGTTACATTTGCCACTTGAAAAAAATAGCAAAATCCAGATATTATTTTTTCACTTTCAATTTCATAACATATGATCCACATGTCTGCCTTGAGGTATACCTGGGTTGAAAAGGATAATGGCTCGAAGGCAACCCAGCTCTGTCTTGTCCATTTGCATGTCTCTCATCTTACTCACAAGCTCTGTCAAAACTCTGCATTGAGGAAAGGGGGAGGAGAAAAGCAGGAGGTGACACCGGTTAAAGACAGAATGACAACAAGTTACAGAAGAAAACAAGAGTAAAGATTAAGAAGTCTCAGATAGAGGGAAAAGAAGATCAAGAAAAACAAAAGGAAGAGACTGAAGAAAAGAATGAGAACAACAGACGGACCATATTCCATAACCACACTGTTATATATGGTTTCTTATTAGAGCAGTGCACATACATTATGACTGCAGACAACAGAACGTGGCTGAAAAGCTGCTTCTGAAGAAAAATTCGACCACCATTCGACCACCAGCAAATAATGCAAAGTGATTTCCAACTTCGGGTGTTTCACAGATTGCTTCTCCCCCTTTTATTTCCAGTGAACTGATACAAAAACAGGTGTAGGTGGTTGGAAAGTCTGATGATTGATGACTCCAAACAGTTCAGAGTCTGTAGCAGCCAGGGTTTAGGGACTTGACTCTCACTTGTTTTCCCTAAACCCACAAAAAATCAACAATGAACACCCTGCATGTTTTGGATTAAATATAATTTTGACCTTACAAACCATCAGCCCTTACCACTAATTTAAGTAAATGTATTTTATACGTCATACCCTTATGGTCTACAATGAAATACAGACATCAGTTTGTGGCTGCCGTGTTGTGCATAGATGAGAACAGCCTAAACTTTTACATCTTTATCTACTTTATTTTGAATTTTCTTTAGGCAGAAATATGATTTTGAGAGAGAGAGAGAGGACGTGGGGGACATCATGGAAATTAGAAAAAAATGACTTGCTTCTTTACTTAATGTGAAATCAAAGCTTTAACGTGGCACCGAATAAAACTGACATTTACTTTGTCTCCCTTTGTCTGAGGACTAAATGACCAGAAACAAGTCATAATAAAATGTGTATACAGTAACATCAAACATTAGCATCCTTGGAAAGCTAGAGTCATTAAACCAGACCAGGCATTTCACTTTTCCTTAATTCTTCTTTAAGGCTTAAATCCAATAAGTTAAGGCATTAACAACCAAACAAAACAAGTATTCCGCACACAACAAGAGAAGTCACAAACCAAACTTAAAACTTTTCAAACTTAAAATGCAGTATTGTTTTTCATCATCATCTAAACCATACGCCCACAGTTCACTGAGTGATCTGGACTAATGATTCAGCGGATGATGTTTTTACAGCGACATGTTGAAAACCAGCTGGTTTTGGCAAAGCTTCCAAAAAAAATAAATACATAAATAAATTGTTCTGGTTCTGTTTGTTTTGATGTTGGCTGAAGAGGAGGGGTTCAAGAAAAGTGTTTGTGTAGTGGAGTAATTACCTGTCAAATATGGCCCCAACCTCAGCATTGTGCGCCCTGTGTATTCAATCACAATGTGTTATTACAATGTCAATACACAGTTACATTGTTATTACAGTGTTCTGATTTTTTGGGACCTTCACCTGAAAAAGCTCTAAGTGCATAAGATGATTTTGTGTGGTTCAAAAGTGCAGTACATATTGTATGGGGGTTATTCAAATTTTCTTGTCTGGGCTCAATATTTGCTCCTGTGCTTTATTACTATGACACTCTTGATCAGTCTTACAATACCAAAATGTATTGTGTTATCAAACTAACAAATATATTCACATGTATTAAGATAAGCAGAAAGGAGGTTATGATAAATCCTATAAGCCATGTGCAAAACAGCAGAAAACATTAGTAAACAAGGACCTTAAGTTGAAAACAACTTTTATTTAGTGGTCCTAGCAACTGATTGTTATGAAAGCGTAACATCAGGAAGTTTCATTCAAGTAAAACTTGAGTGAAAGAGGCTATGACATTAAATACATTAAATAAAACTAATAGAGACAATGCTTGTTCTTAAACTCAACCAACGGAGCAGAAAAACAGAAAACACAGCAAAAGGAGCCTACTATTTTTGTCATTCTTCATTAGTGATATAGTTATTGAGACTGGTCTCAAGACCAATTTGTTGTGGTCTCGGTCTTGTTGATGACTCAAGTCATGTGGTCTCAGTCTTGTCTTGGTCTTGACTCTCTCTGGTCTTGGTTTCAGACATAGCGGTCTCAATGGGATTTGTACAAAAACTGCATCATCACCAAATAAAACTATTATTTATTATGTGCCCTCTTCAAGACATAGGGACAGTAGAATAAAAAACATAGTGGTTCATGTCGGTACACCTGGTAGGTGATTAGTGGGTGACACCAACAGAGCAGTGTGTTGTCCACGCATGATGTGAATCTCAGGTGGGCTTCGTATTGTTGGGGCTTTATTGCTCCTTAGCAGTGCTTTTGTGCCTCTTATTACTCTGCCGGAACCACTTTTGCTCCTACCTGCAGCTGTCACCCCATCCCACCCCCATCGCTCTCGGTCGGTGCATGTGTCCGGCTTTGTGTCGTCGGGATTCTTTCTCTGTTGGGTCTCATCACTGTCTGCTTTAATTTTGGGCTTCATGCTAGCGCTGACCCCAGATTCTGTATTAGATCCTAGACTGTGGCTGGGACTAAGCTGTGATCTCCCCACGGCTCTGTCCCTCCTCCTCCTGCCCACACGTGTATGTGCTTTCACCAGCAGGTAAACCACTACAGCTGAACAGGTGTATGTTCTGTTATAGCCTATCACTAAAACTCCCATCTTTACACAGGTACGGGACCTACAGTGCTTGTCCTGTTTTGTTCTGCCTCTGCTTTCTTCTTTTGTGTCGTTTCTTCCACTTGTGTTTCTACACAGTTATCTCATTTTGGGCCCCCCAGTCCTTCCAGCTGTTCCTTTGGTGCGTGCGCTGCTGCGCCATAACTGGCGTGTGCATTCAAGTGGACACTCTCAGAAAATGATTTTACTTTAGTTTCTTCTAGTTTGATTTATTCTAGATTTTTTTTATTCTAATTTTGCTGTGAATGGCTACTGTGCCATGACAATATTTTTTGGACTTTTTGTTTAGGTTTTGCCTAATATTATTCCCTGGGTCCAATACTTTATTTGCTGAATTTTAATTTTGATAACATTAATAAATCTTTTTTTTTTTTTTTTTTTTAGTTTTGTAATAAAATAAAGTCTATTGTTTGTAATTAATCACATCCTTTGTTTTACATGTTCACACCCAAGCCTTTTTGTGTTAAACTGATGCAAGTCCCGGGGCCTTTTCCCCAGGTGGTATTTTCGGCCCTTTTCTATAATTAAAAAATACTGCCACACACCCCTCACACCACAATAACATGAACTTGATTTAACTAGCCATGACACTTTACACCAATGCCTTTTGCTCTACAACTGATATGAGTGATCATGTCATGTGGATTTTAACTCTCGTGTGTTTTCCATCTTGGTCTCAACAAGGTTTGGTCTTGGTCTCACCTTAGTGTTCATGGTCTTGGTCTTGTCTTGGTCTCAGTACCCTCCGGTCTCAGCAGTGTCTTGGTCTCGGTCTAGCCGATGTTGACTACAACACTATTCTTCATTCTCACAATTAAAGTAAGACTTTTTTTAATGTGTTGAGACCCAGCAGAGTGGGGACAAAAACCCAACTCACAGAATGACAAAAGGAGCAGGCCTCCGCCTTACCCATTCTACTATGTAAAATGTTGGTTTATTTTTGGCCAGTCTGTGTTGTGAAACAAACAAAAATAAATAAATAGATAAAAAATAAAAATAAATACAAATGGGACTTTCCTGCCATGCTGCTGTATTTTCTGTCTTGTTCAGTTGTGTTGTTAATTGTTGCTAAGAACTTTACATCTGAACACCAAAGTATTCACCACCACTGAATTCATCACATTATGATCCAGCTGCTTCAGACAGATGTTGATGTAAAGTTGAAATAGAAGTCTGCTGCTAGAAAAGAGCAGTGCTATGTGGAATTTAAAAGGTACCAGAGGAAAAGGTTTCAGTCATTTGCCATGAGCCCAGTTAGACTGCTTTAAACCTGAATGGATTTCCGGTTGAAATGGTACTTTAATAACAATGTAAGTACTGTGTAATTAACAGTGCATTGACATGTTGTGACGCAGTTGGGGTTTTACATAAAATTAATGAGTTCCAGTGTTTTTCCTCAGGATTGATAACGTAATTAAAGTCTTACTAAAGAAGTGAAATCAATTAAAACCTGCTGATTTAAGTGGATAATGCATTGACATCCCATTATTATTTAGACCACTATTTGTGAATTATGAATTGGAACTATAATAGCTCAATTATATCCACATTGATGATGATGAGGATGTGATTGAACCTGTGATATAATAATGGATGAGTGGCTGATTAAATGTGCAGAGGCCATGGCTTTGATTATGTCTATGTTTGATACCTCAAACAAACGAGGTAAATTTTTTTTCATGATAACATTGCCTTAACAAAACATACACTAATATATAATCTTTATTTATATGCATGCTCTGTGTATGTGTATACACACACACATACATATGTGTGCATATGCATGTGTGTACATATGTTTGTATGTGCATTGGTCAGCATAAATGAGAACAACCCCTTTGAAAAGTAAGACTTTAATCAGTATCTCAATGAACATATGCACAGTTGCAAAAAATTATGGACAAAATTGAATATATATATGAATATAATACATATGTTGTATAGTGTCCTATAGAAAATGTTGATTCTCAAAGAAAACTAAAAGTTTTGTGACAAATCTGTTGGGGTGTAGTCACTTATCCTGAGCACTGTGTGTGTGTGTGTCTATTGCAGTGATGTTGTGATCTTAGATTAAACAGGCTATCAACCAGATTGCGATATTTTTTTTGCCCTAGTATTTAATTCCCTTTATAAGAATGGTGTAATATATGTGCCAAGATGGCATCACAAATTAATCAATGTGTTATGAATCTGAACTGTGCATCTATAGCCTCTACAGTACTGTGAACAATAATGGGATATAATCACTGCATTTCTATTTCACCTGTTAGTATTGTCCATTAGTCAGCCATTATTCCATTAACAGGTGCTACAAAGGGTGCTTTGCCTCAGAGTTTGCCTGGGGGTGCATGTGCACATGCGTGTCTATGGGTAAGCATTAGTCACCAGCCACCCGGGCATGCGCTGTCACCCAGCAGGCCAAGAAGCAAAATGTCACAGCCAATCACAGCCACACAGAACACAGCAGCTGCAGCCAACCAGAGATAAAGACATAGCTCTTCAGTGTCCTAACTCTTAGCCATTAATCCAGCTGTTTCTGGATGTGTGTCAGATTATTTGTAAGAAACGGTCACAGTAAAGCCATCAGAGACAAACAAACTCATGTTGATAAAGTCAAATGTTCTTGATTTTGCTTTGCTTTTCAGGTAGATATGGACCTTACAGACTTTTCAGGGTCACTATAATTTGGTCTAGGAAGTGTTGATATTCTGTAGAAGCTCAACTACTCTGAACAAGGGCTTAAATTTTAAAGTGAAGTTAATAAAAGCCACTGGAGAAAAACTCTACATTAACTCTAAACTCTCCAGTGATGTTAATATTTTTAGTGCCATGTCCTGGTCAGTTGCGTGACCTACCAAACCTGATTCCAGGGAAAATCACTTATGTAGTATGTCTCTGAGTGCCATACTTGTAAAGTCTGCATATTACCTGTCAAAAATCGCCCCAACCCCTGCACTGTGAGCACTGTTCCTGTGGACGTGCAGGCCTGTGGCCAGTAAAATGCCATCCTTCACTGAGATTGAGCGATGGGAGAACGATGCGATCAGGAGTTCATTCCAGCCTGTTGGAGAGTTGGTGGTAGAAAGATGAATGTTATTTTGTTGTGGTAAAAATTACCTACAAAGTAAAGTAAGATGTAATACAATACTTGTTAAGTATATTTTAGAAACAGTCCTGTGCAAAAGTCCCACTTCAACTTTAAGATTGTTGGTTTAGTAAAATTCTAATGACCACATATTTAGATCCACTCTCGATATATGAAAAGTATGTTCAGCACACGACTTCTTTCCAGGGGGTCAGGGGTCACACGACATGTTAGCCTTTAGCATTCCTTTTAGCTCCATTAATTGTGTTTCTTTATGGCCATGTACAGATTTCCTATATTTTATTGTTGGGAAATATGTCTGCTCATTTCAACCTTGTAAAACCTAAAGGCGACTTTTACACATTACTGTATATTATAAAATTATGCATTTGTGTTATTATTCTATAGTATAGTATTGGTGACACATACAGCTCTGGAAAATACGTGTATTCTCATCTAGTGCTTAAAACCACACTTTGTATTTACTTTTCTTTTTATTGTGACAAATGTGAATAAAACCAGAATGCAGTAAAAAGGAGTGCATCAATACACCAGCTGATCATAGATGCCAATGTCGGTCTTGCTGATAGTTTTTGGCTACTCTAAATATAAAAGTAGAGGCCAATGTTATTCTGTTGTGTTACATTTATGTGTGTTTCATGCATTTATTTAAAATATTGAATGTATTTATTTAAAAACAGTGTTTTTAAGGGTTGATTTTAAAAAGCATCTAGATGAACAAAAAAACCCAAAACATTGGTGCATTTCCATTGGGCAAATACCAGAATGTCACATCCCTTCTTATAAAAAGATAATTTTCTTTTAATACTTTGGGCTGACCTGCACGTAGCAGGATGACCTGGTCATCCAGGGGCAGCTCAGAGAAGTGTGGAATCCTCTTGGCCCACTCCACTAGGGTGAAGAGCTGCTTGTCTGCTGCCTGACAGATGTTGGTGACAGGATCGTTGGGCTGGAAACGCATTTTCAAATACAGGGTTTCATCAGAGGGCTTGACAATGATGGACTGTATTAACTATAATCACTAAGGCTACGTTCAGACAGGAGGTCTTTGGAATTGGAATTTGGATTTTTCAGTTTTGAGTATGAACTGAAGGTGACCCTGAAGTGACCCGCATGCGCAAAAGAGGTCCTGACGTAATATGTGACAATGCAGACGCACACTATGTTTACAGAAGTAAATATACTTTTCCTGTCACCCCTCCTCCAGGGACACAGAATTGCAAAATTTGTCGCATGTTAATAATGTAAAGGTTGGATAAATGTGACATGGTGGTTCAGACTGAAGTTGCATTGCAAAATATTGGCTACGTATCAAAATTAGGACCACATATCAAAGTGACCTGGGTTAGATTTGTGCTGTTCAAACTTTCTTCAACAGATCAGACACAGGTCCTATATGGGCAAAAACAAAAACAAACAAAAAAAGGCAGATTTGGAACACATTTGCCTTCAGTCTGAACGTGGCCAAAGATTACCTTTAGATTGCCTGATGCCAACCATTAACAAATACAAGTATATACACATCCTAAGCAAAACACTACCACACCTGGATTTAACCCAGCATATAGTTCAGATCCTTCTATCGGAGATTTACTAGAGTGATAAACATGTTTCAGCTGCAACAGGTTCTTAACCCTTTAAATGATGCATTGAGTATTTTTCTTAATAATCAGTTTGACAGAAAGCAAAAAAATTAGGATGTGTTTCAATGGAAAATGGTCATGTGGTTTGATGGGTCCAGATCGACCCTGTTCCAGAGTGTTGGTTTATCAGGATGAGACGAGAGATGGATGTGAAGTGATTACCCATCATGCCTAGTGCCTACAGCACAGGCCTGAGGGGTAGTGTTGTGATCTGCGGTTGCTTCAGTTGGACAGGTCATGGTACAGTAACATTATCTCACCAAAAAAAATGACGGAAATAAGTGTCACACTGCATTAGCTTATCTAAACAATGCCACAGTGAATACGTGCCATCATCAAAGCTTATTTGTAGTAAATGTTGCATTTTTTGGTCTATAAGTCACACTTTTTTTTCATATTGACTGGTCCTGCAACTTATACTCACGTGCGTCTTGTATATATTAAAATATATAATTTAACATGTTCTTAAATGTTATTTCACTCTGACCGACATGACCAAGGAGTAAACATTACCTACCACCAGAGGGCACTCTAGACTTGTGACAACTACTGGTATCAGCTACACTGGTTTGTTCTTCTTCGGTGGTTTCTGTTCTTCTTCGTTAGTGTTGCAGCATTTTTTTCTGTGGACCTCCCCCAGAGGACTATTCACTGTCATAAAATCAACCTTCCCCCTACAAATGTGCATTTGTTTTCAGTGAAGGCAGTGATGATTACGCACTGGGGCACAGCGGAATGGGAAATTTTATCTGGACACTGAAGTTTCAGACATTTGTTTTCACTTCACGGAGGAGCTCACATAACTGGAGCTGCTCTTTAGCTCGGCGGCTAATGACATAGCAACGCAATGCTAATGGCCGCAAACAGCCTCGGCTCTTCGGTTAGTTGTATAGCAAACGAACACCAAAAAACGCCTCCAGGTACCCCCTGGGGGGAACCATTCCCCAGACACATGGGACTGGTTGATACGCCTGTCTGTAGCAGCTTTGACACCAACTTTATTTAGTTGTTCAGTGAATGTGATGCTCCAGTGTTCTACTGAACGTATGAGGAACAATTTTGTACCTGCTCTTTATTTTTATAATGAGAATATTATTTGGAATTGCTATTGGACTGCTGTTGTTGTTGTTCCAAGGGTCTGTATCTGATTCCAGATTGACGTGTTTTTTTTAACTATGTTTTGAGTCCATGGCATTTTTATTCATCCATTTGGGATGAATAAAGACATGTATCTACCCACCTAAGCCATACAGTTAAAGAGAAAACCGGTTAAACACCAACAGCCCCCACCTGTCACTGCCCCAGCCCCATTAGCATTAGCATGCTATCCTTCAGGGGCCAATATTTACTGTACAAGACTCACCTAGTATCATAAACATTGGCTACAACTAGATTCCACTGACTAAATTCTGTCTATAATAAAAACACAGTCCTGAGGCAGACAAAGGATCTAATAAACTGAACAAACATACACCCACAGGACAAACAACCATGATTACTGTAATGACAGGCATGCATATGATATTACAATATGTAATAATAGTGAGTATGTTAATGTCTCCACTAGCCAACAAGCATCCAGGCATTGTTGATAAAAAAAGCTCATAAACAACACTGTTACAACCAGTAGCATCATCAAAAACACTATAAAACATTATTATAACATACCGTTAAAGATAAAATGTCTGTTCTTGGTCTCAGATTTTGTAAAATAAGTCCCTCCCTCCAAAACAATGCGACTTATACTCCAGCGCGACATACATGTTCTTGTTCATGATTCATTTTTTGACTGGTGCGACTTCTACTGCAGAGCGACTTATAGTCCAAAAAATATGGTATTATAGTGTGAAATTTGCAGCAGCATACTACTCACAGAGCTGCCCCCTGAACTTCCATCTGCATGAAGTTCCGTCTTCTGCTCGACAGCCATCTCAGCCTCCAAAATCTTCTCCACTGGCATCTCCTCATTTACTGCGCTGGTCGACTCCACCTCGCCTTCCCGTTCTTTGTTTCTCTGTCTCTCTTCTTGGACAGCTGTGGGATGGGGGATCGGGGTGGGCAGAGAGGAGCACAGGAGAAATAAAATGAAGGACAAAAAAAAAAAAAGGAGGGAGACGAAGCAAGAGCAGACAGGAGAAAATGTGGAGGGGAAAGGATGAGAAGCAGGAGAGGTGGGAGAAGCAGAAGGCGAGAAATGGATAATGAAGGAGAAGCCAGTTTAGACACGCAAAGGCAGAAAACAGGATGATAGTGATAATGAAGAGGGAAAATGAGGAGAGAGATTTGTGAAGGAAGAGATTAACATAGAAAATAAGCAAAAAGAATATGAAAAAATAAAAGATTAATAGTAAAATGTGCACAACAGTGGGAAAGAACAAAGATACAGATCTATACAATTTATCATAAATTCATAATCTTTCATACTCTTTCATACATCTTTCAGCCACTGGAAATAGGACAAATTCCACACACAATTTTTATTAAGCAAAATAACCTCTTTCTTTACATAAAAAAAATCATACGTTAGAGAGAAAACCAGATTTTTGTGCATGTAACCCAGTCTTTTCACAGGACATTAAAACCTTTTCTTTAGGTTACATTTATAAAGCCTCATCTACATCAAACGTTGTATCTTGGAAAGTGTTTTTTTACCCCAAAGCCTAAACATCAGAGTGAACATCTTCAAACTTAAAGTTGAACGTCAAGTCAAATGAGGCGCTGCAATAAATGTTGCAATGGCTGATGTTTTAGCACATTTTATGTCCAAAAGTAAAGAAGTAGAGCAGCAACTCTCTTATGTGTTTAAGAATTTGTCATCATTTAAACATAAATAAAATGCATTTCTAGTATTGTTTTGTATTTTGCACACCTTTTTGGTGACATACACGCTCAGTTTCAATGTGTCCACAGTGCCATGTCATCAACTTCCTCCAGTCATAAAATTATAAAACTTCTTTCCTTAATAATTTCATAGATTAGACTAAGTTTTATTTTATGATGCAATTGAATCTGGTGAAACTGTATTTCTTATTTACTATTTTCTTCATATTGTACATGTCCCAGTAGTAAGTTTCCACCTTGTTATAATGTGCTTAATTGCCTTAAAAAAAACAAAACAAAAAAAACAAAAAAACCAACTACAATTCCCTAAAAGCCATTTACAGGAAGTGACATCATTTAGTTTTGGTGGGAATTTGACCGTGGAAACTGATTTCAGCTTCAACTGTCACTCTCACCTTAGTTTTTTTTTTTTTTTTTACTTTTTTGTCTTAAACATGTTCCACATGTATGGGTTACTCTTAAAGTTCCACCCTGTTATGATCAATTATGAGAAATGTTCACTCAGTTGAACTAAAAAAACATATATATTAAATTTAGTTATTAAAAGGTGTGTTAATCGATTGAAGGTTAATTAGATAAATGTTAATCAATTAAAGAGATACAGAGAGATTAGCTTAAAAAAAAATTCTACCCTATTATGTTCCACCCTGTTAAATTCCCATTCCCATAGGTTTATAAAACTAACAGGGTGGACATTCTAAAGAGAGAGCAATAATTATTATAGTTATAATTAATAACATTACTAACTTCAAATATATGTGTGTGTGTGTGTGTGTGTGTGTGTGTGTGTGTGTGTGTAATCTAACATTCGACCATAAATCAGAGAAAGTGAAACATGTGGACATGAAATGTTGCAGCAAAACCAGAATCACCCCAACAGTATTTATTTATGAATTTGAGTGAGAAAACCAATTAAACATTCACTGTTGCTCTACAATGTGCATCAAATTATTCTTAAACAAGTTCCTATAAAAGGTCACTGACAAATGTAAAAGTGGCAGGAGATGACAGTCAAAATTAAGAGCCTTAGATCAAAGTTGGATGATCATTAGAATTAATGTAACTCAGATACTCTGCAAAGGTTCCCTGGGCTTGGAAAGGTTTAAAAAAAGTGATTTAAGGCAGATAGTTTTCCACCCATGAGCGCTGACAAGGAACTGTGAGGGAAAACAACATATTCTAGCTTGGCTCCTTATCACTGATATGCAATGTAATATCTCTCTGCCTCCTATTCATTCATACATCCACACACACACCCCTCCCTCCCTCTTCTCCTTACATCTGTCGTTCATCTTGGCCACTACAGAAGGAGGGAAGGGGGGGAGAGAGAGAACGAGAGGAAACAAAAAGAGGAAGAGAGGGGGAAAGGGGGTTAGTGTTTATAAGGCTTACCCACCCCCATTTCCCTCTCTACCACTCTACTCGTTCTGTCTATCCCCTACTGTAGAAATATTATTTATTACATATGTTCATAAGGATTGTAGGCTCATCATAATCATATAGATCTGAGTTTCATGGTCATAAACAGCAACAGGAGTATTAAGATTTTGTTTTAAAATGAGGGATGTCCTTATCTGTAAATTCAATATAGAGCTCTGTGGTATGGCCAAAAAAAAAAAAAAAAAATTAGATTTTTTGAGTTAATTTTTTCAGCGGATTGTTTACCAAACTACATGAATCGGAAACAGAATTAAAAAATATGCTTCCTTTACTAAAACTGAATGTTACACATTTACAAGAAACAAAATGGTTGCATATGGAATTTTTGCTGAGCAAGAAAGGCCTCTAGAGGGATAATTTCAATTTTTGTGATTAAGCAAAATCTTTCCTAACCAAATCAATTCAATATATTGTCCAGCCTTGCCATTATGAAGGGCTTATTTCTCATTACATTCCAAATTATATGATGAACAAATAAAGGGTGGTCACTCACATTTGAGTATTTTTCTCTTTTTGTTTAGAAACTCTATGCTAATTTTCAATTTAACATGTAATAAATATTAATATTAATATATAAAGGTAAAGGGGAAACACTTACATGGGATAAAATGATCAAATATGTAAAAACCTGATAAATAAAAGTAACATTGTTGGAATTGTATCAGCAAACAAAAAGTAATGAGGTATAAACTACTAACTGTAAACATCTTGTTATGTAAAAACCGTTGAGACTAAATTGAAGCTCATGATGCAAATAAAAAACTATACCACGTAAAAAACAATGCTGTCTCTATTCATGACAGGTAAAACACAAATTAAAAACAAAAACGCCATAAAGACTGATTTGTGTCTGAACACAACTACACAATTTATTACAAGGGGAATTGACTGAGCTTTTTCCTACCATCATATTTCATAACTCTAATGTGTAGTCTGAAAACTACAGTCAGAAGACAGTAATTTCGTCCAGGTTTAGGCAGGAAAACATAACTAATGGTCCATAAATTGGTCCTGAGTACTTCAATCAAAAAATCATCTCTTTTCCAAAACAATCACATCAAAGCTTCTCTGCTCTCAATAAATATTCAAAAACCAGGAGAGCCATAAGTGTAATTTTCCTACAGTTTTGCAAATCCTTTAAAATAACAAAATTCAATTGTAACTTGTGTCCAAATGCACCATTTTGTGCATTTAAACATGAAATTCTGTGTGCGACGAGGTGTCACAGGCTGTTGTGTTTTCAGGGATCACAAGCAAAGGGTTGAGAATGAGTGGCTTACAAAGAGCGTTGATGATTGTACGAGGTTTCTTACCTTCTCTCTTCATACCCATGGCCAGGCACTTCTGGTAACGGCAGTACTGGCAGCGGTTTCTCTGTCTTTTATCAACCATACAGTCTTTATTGTCCCGACAGGTGTAGGTCAGGTCTTTGCGCACTGTCCGCTTGAAAAAACCTTTACAGCCCTCACAGCTGTACACGCCATAGTGCTTACCTGGGAAGTGAGGGACAAATTAAGTCAAAGAGTCAAACAAGAAAGACAATATCAATTAGAGCGGATGAAATTTTAAAGGCACAGAATAATTGTTTGACCCTGTCTGGTGTTCAGGCCTAACTCGTATGCAATGCACAAGAGATAGGAATAGTCTTATCACCAGAGGATCTGTCTCCGCAGATGGAACACAGGCGTTTCTGGGAAAGCATTGGCCCGGGGCTGTGAGACGACAGCTGCTTCAAGCCTAATGGAGGTTTCACATCATCTGAGCTGCTTACTGCATGAAGCCCTGACATGGACACTGTGGAGTTGATCTGTGAACATGACAGAAATAACGGGACGGACAGGAAGCTGTTAAGTCTGCCTGGGCACCGAGGAGGAAACAGGATATAGTAAAAACTTGTCTAGCATATGAGATTACCAAGTATTCATGTACGACCCCGATGGTGCTGAAATTACAGATATGCACAAGCCCAGAATCTACAGGTTAACATACAAACTCAATGAGACAGCACAACATGTAGCGATCTAACCTTTCTGCTGGTATGGCATCCCATTTCATGTACAACATTCCTCATCCCTTACCTGTGGACTGCTAATGGGTCCATAGCCCACTGACGGTGTTCCAGGTAGGCAAGGTGAGCCAAGTGAAGAACTGATAACAGAGAAAGGGGAGCCGATGCTACTAATGGGGCTGTTGACTCCGGCAGTGGTGATGGGAGGCAGCGAGGTCATGGAAGCTGCAGCCGACGGAACCAGCGGAGGTGAACGCTGTCCTGACGGGGGTGAGGACACAGACGAACTGTCTGGGCTGCGGGAATCTGATTGGAGGAAGAGACAAAAAGTAAATCATTAGTAGATATAATGTGTTAGTTAAATAAACAACATAGATTTTCACACATTTGAATGTATTTTGGATGAAAACAACCAAAGTAAGATTCAGATCATTCCACACTGACCATTTTTTAGTACAGTTTTAGTAACATTGAGGTGTTTGACCATTTTGCAAACATAACAGTTTTTAACACAACACCTGAGGTAAGATTTATAAAACAATCTTTTCATTTCAAACCTAATTTTGGTTAAAAAAATAAAATAAAACGTACTGTCTTATGAATTATTGACAAGCAGAGACAATCACTCACTTTCAATCGTCTCTTTTCAATAGAGATTTAAGGTAAGAGACCAAATATTTAATTGTTTCTGTTGATGCTGTGGTTTGTATGTTGTTGGCACGTTCTACTGCAGCCGTGTGCTGCATTTTTAATGCTTCAGGCGGTGTACTTGGTTCCTGTCTGATCGGATCTTTTTCCCTGCCTCAACCCAATGTGGAAAAAAAAAAAAAAAATCATCCTCAGAATGAAAGGAACCATACACTTAATTTAATCATATTTTACTTTACAGTAAATTAGAACAGTAGAGGTCTTGAAGAAGTGTAGTTAAACACTGTTTTGAATACTGACATCAAAGTGCACATATACACTAAAAAAAAACATATATATTTTGTTGTAGTTTAATTGCTGACAGAAGGATTGAGATTAAAGCCAAATTGATACAATATACTTTACTGCATTACAGTATTTTTCATTACAATACAGTCACGGAAAAGTTACTACACTACCATATGCTTTCTTCAATTTCTTGTTCATTTTAATGCCTGGTGCAATTAAAGGTAGATTTGTATGGGCAAATATAATAATAACAAAAATAACTCATAAGAGTTTAATTTAAGAGTTGATATCTCACCATTTTCCATGCTTTTCTGGATAATAATCAAAATCACATAAGTTCTTACATCAATAGCTATGGCATTGTACTGACCAAAACAGTGCTTTAAGGCGTTGTCTGTTTTAGTCACATGATGCACACAAGAGTTATTACTTGATTGTATAACCATTGTTTTTAATGACTTTTGATGGTCTAATTTTTTTTTTTTCCCCCCACAACTGTATACCCTGTCTGGACTAGCAGGTTTTTAAAACACATTCTCAGCAAAATAAAAGACAGGGCAAAGAGAGTCCTAGTTAACAGTATTTACATGTACATGCTATTATGTTCTATAATATGTAATCATCATAAGTCATTTTTTTTTAGACAATTTTGGTTTTATGTAGCATTTCCCTTTAGTACAGTATAGTATGCAGGTATAGGTGAAATCAATGGAAAGAGGAGGTTATAGGTTAGTATATCCAACAGTGATATATTTATATTTTCCAGACTAAATATTTTGTCAACTAACTCAACAAGCCCAGAATTTGTATTTATAACACATGCCTCATTAAAATTGACTAAAAAAATATGACAGTATGGTGTACCAGTGTGTAATTATATCACGTATAATTGTGTAACCGCTCAACATCAGTTTCCAGATGTAACGTTTGCAGATTTACATGTAGTGTTTGTGACAGTTTTCCTGTCAAAATTAAGTTGTTTCCCTTACCTCTGCTGTCTCCCATGATGGTGGCTGGGCTCTGGGGCTGGCTGGCAGCGACACGCCGACGAGCTTCAGTCTCAAACAGCCCGAAATCAAACTCTAGACCGCGGACTGAGGCCCGGGCCGGAGTCGTTTTGGGAAACCAAAAACGGGTCTGAAATTCCAACACAAAAAAAAGCTCCACGTTAGATTCTGTTGTGGCTCGTGTGGCTTATACCTGTTTGCTGATACAGGTAATGACAGGCAGGCATCACTCCGCCCTTCCTTCAGCCATCTGTCTGCATATCAACAGAAATATTTATATATTTTGATGCATTGTTGGCATTAAAAAAAAAAAAAAAAAAAAGGTGTTGCTGCAGGACTTTGCTGAGTAGCCAGCTGCTGCCATATTTATGCCTGTCCCGCTACAGCATGAAGCAAATACTGAGCTGTGTGCGTAGAAACCTAACACCTGTGAATCGATTATTGAACACTAATTGCGTTGTCTTTAATGAACGCAATGAAATCCTGTCCTGTTCCAGTATGTAGACGGAGCCCAGACAGATGAAAACAAACCGCTCGTGCAGCATAGCGTTAGCCGTCACATAGCTCGTAAACTAGC
Organism: Fowleria isostigma; assembly: GCA_029814645.1. Classification (NCBI taxonomy): domain Eukaryota; kingdom Metazoa; phylum Chordata; class Actinopteri; order Kurtiformes; family Apogonidae; genus Fowleria; species Fowleria isostigma. The sequence continues at coordinate 34,188,769 of JAPTGZ010000003.1, forward strand.
TAACGTTACCATGCTAACACCCTAAAATATCTGCACGTACCGTAGCGATAAATAACAAGATAACCACCCTGACCGATTACAACGTGATTTGTACTGACCCATCTTAACACGCCTTTTAACGCAAACAGGCCCCGGGCGTTGTATTTAGTGTGAATTGTGCTCTGTCTGGTTCAGGTTGGCAGATGTAGCTACAGCTAGCTAAAGGTAGCTACCTAACCGGGCTAGCATGCTAGTTAGCCCGAAAGCATCGGAGCAGAGCTTGAGAGCCGAGAGCGAATTATTCCGCTGCCGGTTGTCTGTTCCTGTCTAATCCCCGAATGCACATAAAAGCAAAGGATTTCGAACATATAACTTGGAAACAAATATGGATTACTGACGTTTTAGCGGCACAGCTTCTTCGCATGAAAGGATGTGGCGACTAGGCCCGTGTGTGTCTGTCTCTCCCCCCACTTTGCCTCGTAGTCAACCCTCCCTCCCCCTGCAAGGATGAAAACATGATGATGGTGGAGGATTTGGCTTAGTGCTCTCTAACTGTTGTACATTGGCTCTGAATCGCTGCAAAACACTGCAGTCTGGATTGTCAGTGTGTGAGGAGGGTTGAGTGGTCGCGTTCCGCCTCGCATGAGAGACACATCCAGTGAAAGGGGTCAGGAGGTCAAGACAAGTTCAGCTCAGTGTGTCAGTTGTTGAAAAGGTTATTAGCGGGCATCGTGCAGAGACGGTCCTGTGGCGTTGGAGAACACATGCTACCACCAACACATATTCATTAGCCTAGAGATATAATGCATTAAGATAAGATAATATATTCATTTATTAGTCCCGCGAGAGGAAATTCCAGACTTATAGCAGTAAAGCACACAAGAGTAAAAAAAGAAGCAAAATCAAAAATAAAGACAAATAAAAAAAAACAAAAAGAAGCTATAAATACTATTTACAGTGGTTACTGATATGATCACCTCTCAGTTTCTGTTATTACATCATATCACATCAATAACTGATTGATTTATTTCGAGCTTGTGCACTGCTTATTATAAACATTTCATTACGTTTACAGTTATACATAGAAAATGTGCTGTAAACACAATATACATAGAGAAATTTGCATAACAAATATGCATAGAATTAGTTTATTAGTTTATTTTGAACTTATGCACTCTGTACAATACTAATTTCATATACATGTACAATATTCAATACTGTTCATATGAATCTCATGTGTACACAGATATACATGGAGAATTTGGTGTATTATACATAATATATAAATGTATATATGTAAATTCATTTAATATATAACCCTAGTAGCACAAAAGGGAGTGAAAAGAAGTAAAAGTTATTTACTCCCACCCTCTGTTTCACTACTTGTATGATTGCAATTATGTCAGTTATTGATGCATTATTGCATTAATGTATTGTTTGTACACCCAAACTGACTTTACACAATGTACAGAACACAAATTTATCCAAACAAGAGGAATAAATGCTAATAAAACACAACAGATTATGGGCACCAAAATGAACAATTACACACACACACACACATATATATATATATAAAATCTTCCTCTTGCCCACCTGGGCAGTGTCTCCTTCAGACTCAGGTCCTCTACCAGAGGCCTGGGAGCCTGAGGGTTCTGCGCAGGATCTTAGCTGTTCCTA
>JAPTGZ010000003.1:34224983-34240292 GCA_029814645.1 Fowleria isostigma
TTTTTTTTTTTTAATTACATTTCATAGTTGTTATCTTTGTTATTTTAGATTTTAGCATACTGCTGTGGCGTAAACAAAAAGAGAAATGCATGTTATACATGAAATATGTCAACATTAGCAGTGTTTATAGTATTATATCAATATTAGAACACCCCAAATAAAGTGGCTTTTTCAATTTATGTCAGAGTTTGAGGTGTGTCGCTACCTTAACATATAGTGCATTGATGGTTAAGCTAGCTACATGCTATTTAAAAAAAACCAAAAACCTAGCCTGCCTGTCTACATATATGCTGGATAATATTTAATTCTGCTTATGTTTTATATGAACAAAGACGTGTTTTTAAGCTGCTCAAATAAGTGTTTTTGTTTAGTTGTGTTGTGAATGTGGGTTTTGATTCAATTTAATTGGTTAAAACTGACTCACTGTGGAAATCATAGACTTAGTAAAACACTTTACTCCCTTTAGTTACTGTGACGAAACATGTAGTTTTATTTTGCTTTGTCTTTAGTGTTCAGATCAACCAGATCTAAAATGTAAAATGTCCTGAGATAACTTTGGTTGTAAGATTTGACTGATTGACTGAAAAATGTGAAAGAATTATGAACAAAACCTACACATATGCCGAACGTATGACCTGTATGTAGTTACGTCAAATATCCACAAGGGGGCAGTGTACCTTCTGGAACTACAGGCACGCCGCAACCAACAAACTGTAAAGCTAGAAATGATAGTGTAAAAGTATTGACTGTGATAGTTTCCAAAATAAAACGCCATAATTGACCGAATACTAATGTGTGTGTGTGTATATATATACACACACATATATGTATGTATGTATATATGTATGTTTTGTTTTTTGTTTTTTTAACTGTTGGGCACCTGTAACTAAACGTTAATTAGTTAACTGTCATGAAGTCATTATTTCTGTATGATTAATTTATATTTCAGATTTTGTTCAATAGCTTACATATAAATTTACCCACAAATTTTATATTTATCAAAATAAAATTAAAATATCAATAGCTATGATGGATCTTTACCTTTTAAGTCTTGCTCCATTTTAGATTTGATTATTCCAGTGATTATGCAGATTTATATTTCAAATTTTGTTCAACAGCTTGTATATAAATACACAATTTCTATAATTAAAATATCTATAACTATGATGGCTCTATTTTTAAATGGTCTTGTTCTGTAAATTCTGTGCATTAATCTGTAAAATTAAAAATACAGCAGGTGAAAAGTTGAACATTTCTCAGTTTATTTATGTACAGATGTTTGAGTGAAATGATGTAGTCAAGTACAGAGGCATTTAGATTTCAGACAAACTTGAGAAAAGTAAGACTTGACAACTCTGGAGTACTTTATCCTCAAAGCTGAAAAATATTTTTTACTGTAAAAAAAAAAAAAAAAAAAAAAACATGCTCAAAGACTGACTGTAAAATATTTACACTTCTACAGTCCTGACAGTGAGTCTGTGCATATTTCAGAGTAGACTTCGACTTAAAAGCTTATATTTTTTTAGTATTATGAAAACCGTATCTTCGCTCAAATTCCTCCTAAATAAATAAACAGAATATTCCAATCTGAAGCCGAGGCGAGTTGAAAAGAAAACTAATACACACTTTACTTAAATCACAAATGTAATACCACCAAAAACAAACAGTGCATTATTACTCAACACGTTAAAACAACTGTCTACGGGTCAAAGTGGCCGCTAAATGTCAAATTTCAGAAAGTCTTCCATTTTCACCAGCTGCAGTTTATTATGAAAAGAAACTCTCAAATAAGTTTTAAAGTGTTGCACTGTCAGCTGCTGAAAACCTCCCAACAGGGTGTTATTGATGCTTTTAGTCACACAAATAAGTAAACTTACTCTTCAACACTCATTTAATACAGAAAAAATAGATCTCTTTCAGCTGCCATAGATCTCAAAGGCCAAATTGTTTTAAAAAAATTAAGTGGTTTTGATGTATATAATGATGGAGGGAAACAAAAACAAAAAAACATTGTCAAAACTAAAATTCTCTTAAAATAATCAAATCTAATCAGATATTTTGTGAATTAAGTGAACCAACTAAACACACAAAAACTGAAAAGAAAAAAAATGAGATGTTATTTGGGCACGGGTGAGTGGACAAGACACGTCCTCACAATTTATTAGCAGATTGGTCACAAGAAGAAAAAAAGCAACACATTTACAGAGAAACTGAAGATAAAAAAAAACCAAAAACAAAAAGACGGCCTACATGGGAACAGAAATATTTACGCATAAACTGATGAGTAACTGTCACATTTCTGTACAGTGGCTTTTAAACATGTACACGAGGATGCAGTATAGTAGTTGATGAGTAAGCACATGTCAGTCGGCTCCTCTGTATTGCATGCATTCTGTCGTCTATTGAACCAAGGTGCTTCTGCGTGCAGACAGATTTAACGCCTGCGTCAAAACTATGAGGAACTTCACAAGGCTGCACTTGTGGTGCCAGATCTCACACTCGCACATGTGCATGCAAACATACATGACACATTCTCTCACTCACACACACACACACACACACACACACACACACACACGTTTCCCCTCTCCCCCTCTTTGTCATTCAGGAAAAAAAACAAAACAAAACCTAAAACAACTCTGCCCACGCCAGTTCTTCTTTCCCACAATGAGGGAATAAATTAGCTCCATAAAATGCTTCTTTATAAAAGAAAAATATATATTTATAACTGTACACCGTTTTTATACAGCATAAAGACAGGGAGCACGGTAAGAAGGGAAATCATTTCCAGAAATAAGACTCTGGCTGTAGCACCCTGATCCCTCCAACACATGCGTCGTTTACTGTCAGGAGATGGAGACTCCCCCGCTCTGCACAGTTAAGGCCGGTTCTCCAGAGAACGGCCGTCCATCTGTCCAATCAGAGTCCAGGACCGGGCTGGATGAGTGAGCCGAGCACAGGGAACGCTCCATCTCTCTCTTTCTTGGTTTCGTTCTCGATGAGTCGGACCAGTTCCGCTCAGTTGTGGTCTATGATCCGCCCTGCGGCTTCATCTTCAGTAGCTCAAATTCAGTCCACTTGGTGGGAAACGACACGCCCAGGGTCCGTGAACACCCTGGTCCAACACACAGAAACCCTCCGCCGCTCAGCCAGAGTCTGAGTCACTTGTGTCTGAGGACGAGGAGGAGGACGAGGAGGAAGAGGAGTCGGAGGAGGAGCTACTGGCGCTGAGCCGTGACGGCTGAGTGTGTTGCTCTGTGGCAGGTTTCTCCGCTGGAGAGAGAGAGAACAAACACAATGAGGACCATGCGATCACATCAGAACACACCGGACCGGTCAGCGGTGTGTCAGGTAACCTTCTGCATTTACGCCTTTTCTGTGTTCGTCTTTATGGTCTTAAACCTGTTGAACATTAAATTCGCCATCAGCCTGAAATCACGTTTCTACATTAAATCTGATTTGACCGACAGGCAACACATGAAACCAAACAGAGACACTGCATTAAACAAATGTCACCCTACTTGATTTTTGGATATTTCATTGTAGAAACGCTGCACTTTTCAGTTTAATTACAAATATGTAGCTGTGCTCAACTGTAAATGTGACATCATCTTTGTGTTTCACATCAGACTAACTCTTTCAGTTAAACTCTTTTTAACGGTTCTAAAGCCACACTCATCTTCCGTTTTTTTTCTTCTATACCGGCTCGACGACCTATTTCACTAAATGGAGGGATCCGGCTCCTCGCTCCTGTTCCCATTGGCTCAGAAACATGAGTCTAGAGAAGGTCCAACACACTATTCGGGGATTAGAGTAAATTTTACAGAGTATGATGCCTTCTCTTGGCATTTTATGAGATACCTACAACAATAATCTCAGTATTTTTCCCCTTCTCTCCCTTCTTAAATATATTTCCTCTCTCTTTTCTATTGTCGTTTATTTTAATTGTTCATTTATACTGCAACTATTACTGCTGAAATGTGGTTGGGCTTTTTTGTTGTTTTGTTTTGTTTTTTTTACAATTTTCATTCTGTCTTTACATTCTTTTTGTGGTTGTGTTTGTCATGTTTGGGTAGGGTTATGTGTTGTTATGAGTGGATGTTCAAAAAAATCTAAAATTATTTTCCTGTACAGTGAATAGTTTATTCATGTTCTGTTATCAATTAAAAAAAACCCTTTTAAAGAAAGATACTCTTTCTACCCATTCTATCGAGCACTTGCACTTTTCTGTTACAGACAAGTACGGAGGACTTACGTTTGGCTTTGGGAGGCTTTTTCCCAGAGTTCAGCTGCCCGCTCACGTCCATCAGCCTTCTCTCCAGCTCCAGTTGCTTCTCTAAAGCCAGCTCTTCTCGAGACTTTCCTGCACTGTTCTTTTTACTTGCTGCACCAAACAGACAAGTGAACACAGGTGTTCATTTACATTAATATTGTAATCATTCTACTTAACTGAGGTTTAAAAAAAAAAAAAAAAGCATAGTCAAGCAAACCCCAATTAAATCAGCTGTAAATCTACGAAGAGTGATTCATTCAGGAAAAATAAAAACGTTCATGATCTGCAGGACTGAGACCGACTAGGAACAACCCATATATAGTATATGTTACTAGTTCTACCCATGGAACACCAACCAGTGAAAATGTATTATATATATATATATATTTTTTTTTTAAAACAAAAAAAAAAGAACCAAAAAATGTAAGAATACATCTGTTTCTATTACATAAATAGAAAACAAGAAAAAATTATAAAAAAGAAACAAAGAAAAAAAAGAAAATGTATTATTTTATCCTATTGGCCTAATATGGGTTGTGTTCATCTCCACCGATCACATCTGTCACATTTCAAAAACAGAACCTGTTCTAATGGTCGTCATATCGTTTTACTGATAGAGGTGTCAAAACTTGTCATCAAGGGTTCAAAGGGGTCGTCAAATGTCGTCTTTATAAAGTCTTACCATATGGTTTTCGAGGTTTCTTCCGCAGACACGTCATGACGTATCTCTCCAACTCCCGCAGCGTCGACGGCTTCAGCGTCTCAAAGTCAATCTCGATCTCCTCGGGGTTTGTGTCTCGGAGCGAGGGCTCACGGGACTGGATGATGTAAACGACGCGGCCCAGCTTCTCACCGGGCAGCTTATTGATGTCCAGGCTGAGTTGGCGCTTCTCGTCATACGACATGGGTTGCGTCTCCTCCTCCTCATCCGAGTCAAAATGACTTATGATCGGTTCATGGACCGACGGCGGCACGTTGAACATCATCGCTCCCTTTTTGGATCTGAGACAGAAGAGTAGGAGGACACTGTTAAAAGCACTAGGAAACAGGCAGCCCTTAGTTTTATCCATTCATTTTACAAACATACACTTCTACTTCTGTCCAGTAGGTGTCAGTACTCACTTGCTCTTGTTGTTCTTCTTGCTCGGTGGCTTCTTTACTGGGATTACTGGACAAGCCACTGCTTTGTTGTTGGTCTTTGTTTTAGGAGTTTTGGCGATTTTTGGGGTCTTTGCTGGTTTAATAGGCAGAATTTCTTCCTCTATCCTCCGATGTTTCTCCTTTTCTACTTTCTTCTTCTTTTTCTTATCTTTCTTCTCTTTCTTTTTCTTGGGTTTGACGATGGGGCCTTGGGAGAGTGCAGTTAGCTGCTCGTGCACAGCTTTAAGCTGAAGGAGACAGAAACACAAACAGATAAGAAAAAAAATGTTTATTTGCACTTCAGGTTCAGAACAGAAATCTGGTCTGATCCAACATGATGAGAGTTCTGCGTTTAGTGGAGTACAAACCTGCTCCTGCAGCTCTGCCAGCCGATTCGCCCGCTCCTCCTCGGAGTCGGAGCTCGGGCTGCTTTCGCTCTCCTCGCTTTCACTGCTAAGCTCACTCTCCGATGATGATGAAGATGACGACGAAGAGGATGAGGAGCTTGGAGGTGCAGGAGGCTCATCTGGCATTTTAGCGAAGCAGAACTCAAAGACGTCCTGTGAGGAGACAACATCACAAGAATGAGCCAAACGGAAAAGACAGTGCAAACTTCAGGCAGAGGAAAACACAGAGGGGAAAAAAGAAACATGGTTTAAAAAAAAAAGAAAGAATAAAAAAGCCTCTCTAGCAAGTAATGTAATGATAAATAATCAAGTTACCTGTAGTTTTCGGGCCATTGAAACAACATCATGGTCAGGGGGGTTGTACTTGTAGCAGTTGGAGAACATTAGTCTGACATCTGCAGAGAACTGCTGAGCGTCACGATACTCTCGGCTGTCCATTTTCCTCTACAGACAAAAAGAGAGGGAGAAAATATTTTAGGGAATTGCTATTAGAGAAAAGCACAATCAATAACATCAAATGTCCAAGAAAATAGGGTATATGTGGTACATAGTTAAAATAAATGCAAATCAAAAAATACTCAGATCAAACTTATACTACAATGCATACAATCCAAAATATGTTTCTGTAGTACATCATGTTTTATATACGATACACATATACCATTCACATTAAGAATATTAGTGCAATGCGTGTCAAAATGATCACAATAACATTTTGCATATTCTTCAACTCTTGATTACCTTAATGGTGCTGAGATCCATCGGCTGCTTTATAATGTCATGGTAGTCATGGAGACCAAGTGTTGTGGCATCGACGGGTTTATAGAAAGGCCAGGCGTAAGCGGCGTGTTTCTTGGAGAGCAGCTCCTTTAGGACGCCGCTGCAGTAGCGCAGCTGGGGGCCCAGTTTGCTGCGGCGCACCGGTGGTGGCAACATTGAATCCGGTAAATCCTTCTTAGGAGGCTTGATTGGTCGTCCACTAACCCCCCTCCTTCCCCCACCTGCTGCTTTGGTGCCCATCATCACTGCTCCATGGCCCATGGTCATGCCCATGGTCATGCCCATTGGCATGCCCATGCCCATACCCATGCCTTGGCCCAGACCGAGGCCCTGGGTCATCCCCAGGCCAGAGCTGTGGTCCATCCCCAGAGAAGTGAGCGTGAGAGGGGAGTCATGCCCTCCACCCAAACCCAAGCTGATGCCACTGACACCCATTGTGTTCATGATGGGCATCGCAACAGTGGTCGGAGTGGTTGTGTCCGCTTTCCTCTTGACACCTTTTTTCTGTTTGTAAAGAGCAGGAGTAAAAGACAACTTAGAAAAGGCCAGTTTTGGTTCCACAAAATGAAAAAAATCTAATTTCTGACTTCAGTTAAACATAACATATTGGTCTTTTTTACCTTAGCAGTGGGCTGTGTTGGAGGTAGGCCCGTTATAGTAGGGGCAATCTGTTCAGTAGAAAGGACAGGGGGCAAACTCTTGGTCACAAGTGTCTGTGGGGGGGTTGAGAGGATGGAGTCTGGAGTTTCTGGGGTGGGAGGAGAATATGCTGACTGGGAGACAGCTGGGACCTGATGAGCTGTTGTAACTCCGCCTGAGACTGGAATAGAAAAAGATTTGAAAAGTTTGTTTTAGAAAAATAATGAAAAGCTTTAATATTTACACATCTGTATATTCAAATTAACTAATTAATTAAATGGAACACTTTTATGACGAGAACGACCTTTAAGCAATTTCAATTCATATTATGTGTGTGTGTGTGTATATATATATATATATATATATATGGACACTATCAGGTGAGAGCTGTTGTGTGTTGTAGCTGTTCAGTGTTTTCTTGCAGAAGGTGCAGCAGGTTTAAATATTTTTATTTTCAACCAAATTCAACCATGCACTAAATCAAGTCATACATGCATCAAAATCTTAGATGATTTTATACCCTAAAATTGAGATTTCTGAATTTTAGACATTTTAGGAATGTCTATGAATAAAAATATCTGTTCTAGTAACCCATACTCACCTCTTCCTTTTCTGCCAGGTTTGCCTAATTTGACCCGTGGAGGGGGAGGGGGCAGCTCCAACTCCTCCTGGGGCATCTGAGCCACTTTTTGCAGAAATGCTTTCTCCAGAGACTGAGCCATCAGCACGATATCATCTGTAGGCTGGAGAGATTTGAACAAATGGATTAAGACCAAAGTAAATACAAAAGTCAATCAGGCAGAACTTTTGGGTAGTGGTCTTACCTTGTTATAAATGTAGCAGTTGGTAAACATTGTGTTGAAATCCTGCATGCATTCACTGGCACTGCGGTAATAGTTATTCTCTAGTCTCTTCTTAATGGTTCCCATGTCCATGGGAGTTTTGATGATCTTATGATAGTCCTAAATGAACAGCAATGCAACAGTGAGAAATTATAGCCTCTACATTCATGTCCATTCAATAAACAGGATTTACTTTGTGGTCATCAACAGGTAGGACTTCTCCCCTTCTAATCAACATTCCTCAAGTATTCTATGATTGCTGGTGTTAAACTGCGATGACTGGGCAGGATAATGTCCAGTTCTTGTAGCTTATTTCAATAAATACATTAAAACCAGGGTTTGATGCTCCATGATTAAACTACACCTGGTTGCATCTACCTGTGAGGGGAAAAGAGATGCCCAATTTTGTGGATAAATTAGAGCAACAATTTTTTTGAGACTGACACTTACAGGCAGATTGAGTTTAACAGCATCTACAGGTTCGTGAAAAGGCCAGGCAAAGTGATGCCTCCACAAAGACTTCAGAAGAACTTTTTGTAGGAACTGAAGTTGGTTGGTCATCCTCCCCTGTCGGCTGGGGTCTTTTACTGGAGGCTGTGGGGGTCCTATGGGGGCTAAGTGGCTGAGGAGAGGCATCCCAGGACTCTCAAAGCCCTCATAGAGCAGTGAAGGCTTCCGGATGCGTTTTCCAGCTGAGCCAGAACTCTGGTCCATCGCCGTAAGTCCCGTTATGCCAATCTCAACCCCGATATGGGAGCTGCAAAGAGTACAGTTCAATGACTAATGGGCATGACGTACTTGTGCAAAAAAATTAATTTGTATCACACACTAAACTGAACTCATGAAAGTATAAAATAGAACAGCTATTAAGTTTTGTCCATGTGAATCTCAGTTTAGTCTAACACCTGTAGTACACATACATATCAGCTTTATTCAGTCATATATAACACAGAGTAATATTACTGTACAAGTAGCTTATTAGCAGTCTAACACCAGTGAAATCAGCATTTCCAGTACAGAACAAGCGTGACTGCCACTTCATCCTCTATTTGACTGTCTCACCAATGGCACTGGCGGTGACTCCACCCCCACTCCCCTGTAGGAGACTGCTGAAGGATTGTGGGTGGAGTTACAGCTGACACGCTACAGTAATGACTGGACTATTCTAGAATTTCCCCAACACAAACACACATACCATAAACACACCACAGCAGCCTGAAACAAATTACCTTCTGGCACTTTGTGTAAAAATTGGGATACCTCTTCTACAGACCATGTGGAGTAAATATATATAGAGGTGTATCTCAGGTCAATAGAGGTAGTCAATATTTAATACGAGCTAGCCATGCTAAAAGGTACATGACACCTCTGCCAGATTCCTCTTGAAGACGATACACACCAGTCCATCCTTTACACCAGGGCTGCCCGTTTGTCCGGCTCCAATAAGTATAACTTACATTTCATGTGCATACCATCAAATATCTGTCAATGTCTACACACATACCATTGATCACTAGAGCAAAACCCTACATAGATCTGTGTCCAGGTAGGTGGATACCAACACCCCGTACACAAGCCGCATCCAGAGTTTCATGAAGAAAGGTGAACACAGCAAGTTAAACTGCTGCACCGATAATGTGAACTTAAGGCTTTCTGGCATGCATGAAGGGTGCTTCTTACTGGTGCTCCAATTTAGGAAGGAAAACTCCAGGCACGAGTTTATGTGACTAAATTAACACCAATCTTAAGACATGCTTTTAAAATATTCCATTTATACAGGTGGTTACTAATCAATGCATGTAAAGTTTTAAGTCTATTTCTTACCAATTGTTAACAAATGGAGGGAGCTTATAGAGGGATAGATAATTTCTTAATGGTTAATGTCCCCTCAATTGCTAACACACTGAACTCACGACCCCCCCACCCCCCATTGATACACAAATTTCCTCCAAGAGCATATAGGGGCACTCTGCATCTTAAACCGACTTTATTCAAGCACAACATTGACATCTGTAGTCCAATTATTGTTTAATGTTGTTGCTTGTCCACTTTAAGACTTAAGTTCACATAGCGTGTACATTAAGCCCCCATGACCTTGATGCAACTATTGCTAGTCTTCAGGGCACTTGGCTGCCACTTTGATCAACAAAGGAAAAAAAAAAAAAAGAAAAATCATGTATGGCACAAAGACTTTTCTTGTATAAATGATACAACTTTGGGAAACACAGTTGACAGTTAGTGCACTTTATTATAAAAAAAGGAAAAGTATTGGAGTACATTAACATTATCAACACTAACAAAACGACTCTGATGGCTGTAAATCTGGTTAACAAATGGATAAAATTAAAAACATGAAATATAAAGAAAATCAGAAATAATCCAGTACATGTTTGAGAATTTTAAAGAAAATCCTATGTTATTGTTTAAAATGTAAACACTACAGCTACCTTGATTGGGTTGAGTGACATTGAGTGCTGTAACCAAGCAACCGACTGAAACACCAACACACGAGCATGGACGTTAACTGTAAAACGTTTTAAGAAATCAGTTAAACAGCTACTGAAATTACAAGAGCTGATAATTAATGATAATGTCCCTGTTCAATCTTTGCTGCGGTCCCCGTTCTCTCTAAAGGCATGTCGCTGTGTATGTGTGATCACAACAGCTCCTGACCGTCACATGGCTACAATAACAAACCGGCAAAAGAAGCCGAAATGCCGGTGAGACCATGCTCCTCTGCAACTTGCCTTGTTTTTAAACGCACAGCTTGTAGCATTAGCCCCGGAACACAGTTGGTCATAGTCTCTCCAGGCTGCCGTTTACTTTGATATACATTTGAAAATCACATTACTGTAAAGACTGTTCAAAAACAAACAACCATTACAGACGAAAAAAAAATGTACGCCCGCGTCCTCAATCAGCAGCCGGGTTAAAGTATCGGAGCAACACTGACCAGACCGACTCTGGAAAGCTAATGCTAGCAACACTAGCACCAACTACCAGGCAGCGGGAGAGAGCGGCCAGCGGCGGGGCGCTACGAAGATGGCGCCGGCGTAGTGCGAAAACAGTCGCAGCTTATTACAGCCTACAACCAACGAACTACACATTCTCCCCACACATATATACCAACTGAACGTCTTCAGCCTTTACCCCATTCCGCAAAGTATTTAATGTCCATTTCTCTCCATTCTACTCGCATTACTGCAAACAAGCTGCATGAACAGGTATTTAGGAAAAAAATCATAATAAATGTTTCATAATAATTCCTCCGATGGAAAGCCGAGAGTCAGTTTTACCAGAATATACCTGTCATGGGGCGGGTTTACAGCCATATCCATCAGGATGGATCCGGATTCTGTTTTAGCTAGATTCAGACCGGGATCCGTCTCTGTTCGTCAGTTTTCTCCGCTGCCCACCACAGAAATCTCCCTCGCTCTGCTTCGTTGAAATGGCGACGCTGCGACTACACCCGTTCATTTATAGACCAACCATTCACCCTATTGGCTACTCTACCAGAGCTTGTCCCCACCCTCCAAGTTCCTATTCGTTGCTTGCGCTGTCCGTCAAAGTCGCCACGCCCCTAGATACTGACGCGTCAGTGACAATCTTCTAAGCCAACCTATTCGCAAGTTCTTGCTGTCCGTCAAAGACACACCGCAATACTATTGGCCCAGACCATTCCGTGTTACAGAATTACTGTTTGTAACTGGCTTTTCCACATAATCCTCCACAAAACGCAAGGGCAACGAAGACACCCTTCTTCTTATCATATTACATTACGTCAACGTGTGCAAAGCGGCAGCGGGGATTGGTCGGTATGGTTGTAACGCGGGCTTCCAGAGTAAATACCAAGAAGCCTATTGGCTCTTCCACAGGGTCACGCGCATCCCCTAAGAGCCAAGAGCCTCTCCCCACGAGCTCTCCGCTTACCAGAATATCCGCATTTCTGTTTCTCAAAGAGGACGACAGCCGCCATCTTGAAACACAACTAAACTACGAATTATGTCGTGTTTTCAGGCAACCAAACCAAAAAAAAATGAAACGGTATCACACTAAACAGTCCATTTGTCGTCTACTAACAAAACTGAGACAAACGGAGCTCATTTTAAACACGGAATGTCACAATTGGAGAACAAGGCCTCTCAGATCCACAAACAGTAAAAGTGGTGTGAGAACAAAGCCCGAGCTTACAATGGTAGGTACAAGTAGACCTAATCGGAGGAGCTAGAGTCTCAACAATGAGGAAAAATACCATCAAGCCAAAGTTTCCATGGTTACACAAATCACACCTCCACTGAATGACACAGCAGTTTTCATTCCTGACATTAGAATACACCTACAACGACACTTTGTCAGCTATAATATCCACAGACAACTGCAATTTGTGCATTAATTAGAAGAAAAACATCCAAATGAGGCCAATTCAAAGATGGATATAAAAAAATATCCATAGCACTGCAAATAGCTGCACTCGAGGCAAACTTAACAATAAAATCAGACAAGTGATAACCATGCAAGTAGAAGCAGAGGAGTAGGTATAAAAGCCATGTACTGACTTAAAAAACGATTTTTTTCCAAATTCGACAGCCACTTAAAATGGTTACCTAACCCCAAGCGCCCATCCCCCACACCAAGGTTACAAATTCCCTACAATGTCACTCAAATAAACGAAAAAGCAGTATGTCCAACAAATGGAAATTATTAAAAAAAGATTCTGGTAACTTCATGTAGTCAAAAACATTATAGACAATTTACTTGGAATGTTAAATCTCCGAAAAGAAAGAAATAAAAATATTAAAAAATAATTTAAGAATGAACATTTGATAAAAACCTTGAATTGAAATACTTAAAAAAAAGCCAAAATTTGAAAAATCCCATAATAATGCGCAACCTTTCTCCAAATAATCTTCTTGTCTTCCACCTCGATACTTTTTAACCAACACATTTCCCTCAAACATGTCCGCCTTCTTCCCCATTCACTCCGCTGGGTGGGGGAGGGGAGTCATGTGATAAAATTAGCCCACAGCGGACTGTTCATCAAATCCTGAACACGTGGCATCCCGAAAAAAACACAATCAGACGTATCCACGGCGTGTCGTATTTAGTGAAACCAATACTTCAGTCTGTACAAAGGGTATTTTGTAAGACGCAAAGGACTAAAAAACGACATTATTGTTGGCAAAATATCCGAACAAAGAACATACTTTCCGTTGGAAATAGTTCGCTCCCATTGGTCAGACTTAACCACGTGATGCAAATGTTTCGCAGTATCGATTGTGTTTTTCTCCCCACAAACTTTCTATTGTAATCCGCTTGATATCGTATATTAATCCTTACATGCGTAGGTCTAATACATCCATAGTGTAGCTTCCCAGATTTTTTTGAAAAGACCTTTGTTTCGCTGATGAGGAATGCTGACGGTTTCAGTCACTGTGTTGCAACAGAAATACTGCGCATGCGTTGTTGCGATGAAACTGCATTCCAAAAGGAGGCTGATCACTTCTCTGAGCTGTGAGGGGTATTCCCCCCCTTTCCCATAATCACTGAGGTGAGCTGCGCCAAGTGTTTCCTGGGAAGTAGGTGATATACAAACGTTATTCTCCGACGAAACATATCTATATGTACCAGAGAGATGTTTCACACAGCCTGTGATCACTGCTGACTTTTAATTACTTTTAATGGTGCCTTTCAATTCCACTTTTATTTTTAAAAGATGTAATATACACTTTATATGTTTGTATTATTAGTTGTTTATATAAACCTTCCTTTTTAGGAAAGCCTTTTCTGGTTGATTTTTATCTGTTGATTGTATTTGTTAATTTTATCTGCTGACTGTTGATTTTGTCTGTTTTTATTATTTATTGTTGCTTTGGATTGTGCTCTTTGAGATTTGGTGTCAAATGTAAAGTGCATTACAAATAAAACGTATTATCATCATTGTTGTTATTGCGAATTTTTGCCAGATCATTCTTCATTTTCATGTAAATATAATGGACAATACATTATCTATCTATCTATCTATCTATCTATCTATCTATCTATCTATCTATCTATCATGATAAAAAACTCAAACTATTTTCTGCCTCAGTAAATGTGTACTTCTTCTTGTTTCTTCATATACGAATCATTCAAATTATATTGTGATAAACTTTGAACTCAGAGTCTTAAGTGCCCATTACCTGAATGACAAGATGAGTCATGATTAAATGATATGCACATATGAACCCTGGAAAAGCAACAAGTGTTGGCATAAAAAACAAAATGACCACAGCAAGTCATGATGAAACCGGTCATCCATGGTCAGACCCGAACAACCAGGACCAGCTGTGTAGGCAGGGGGAACTGGGAGAAGGGAGGAGTTGGTGGATTACATCAGAACCAGCCTCCTCTGACTCATCTCTTTCGCTGCTCCTCTTTCATACATATAAACACACCCTCCTCCCTGTCTCTGTTTTCCTCAGCCTCCGCTGGTCACATGGTGACAACCGGTCCAGAAAACGTTGCCAAGGAAGCTTTTATTCCCTCACTACACCTCAATCTGACTCATAGCTATTCTGGGTTATACAAATGTAAAATGAACTGAATAACCTTTGTGTCATAATTGGCTTATAGCTAATAATTATTAAAATGAATACTTTGTGTGGGAGTGGTGTTTGTGTGAATCTGCAATGGCTCTGTCTCAGCCCATTCTCTGATTTTGGAAAATCCATATGACAACAGAAATAAGCAGCTGTTTTCACATGTGCATTCAAGACTCCTGTTGGCTATAGCATAGATATGTCATTGACTTTTGAACACTATACCATGAAAAACATAACTAATGAGCATAAACCCTCAAGAGAATTACACTAATATTCACACACATGGAATTTTTTTTACATGAAAATGCTATCTTTGAGTTAGCATACTTAGTCATGTAATTAACAATACTCCTGTAGTGTTCAAATGATCTAAATGTATGTAATGTGGATTTTTTTTGTCTAGTTGTGTAAGAACTGCAATCAGACATTTAAGCCGATACTTATACAGTAATGGAAAAAATTATTAGACAATCAAAAGACATTAAAAACAATGGTTATGTAATCAATTACTAACTCCTGTGTGTATCATGTGACTAAAACAGACAAAAGAAAACACTGAATGTCTAAAACCACTGTTTTTGTCAGTACAATGCCATAGCTATTGATGTAAGAACTGATGTGATTTTGGTTATTATCAAGAAAACCAT
>JAPTGZ010000003.1:34310426-34323490 GCA_029814645.1 Fowleria isostigma
ATGTATATAAATTATTTATCTTTTCATTTACCCCTCTCTATAACGCTCTTTCATGAATCTTCCTCCAACCCCCCACCCTTCTGTCATCTCTTCAGTGAGACAGATATCACTCTGGACATGGGTGTTTTTTGCTACGGGTCTCCACAGCGGGCAGAGTCGACCCGAGCCGACACCCCCACACACGACCTAGTCAGCAGCTCTCAGTCGACACCACCGCCGAAGAAGAACAAGGTGGGACCACATGTGTAGTTGGTAGTGATGCACGGCTTGGGGGAGTGGGGGGGGTTGCAACCGACAGGCAACTGAAGTCTGAGCTGCTGACTTCTCTTTGATTCTGCTCTTATCTGGTTTATTCGGACCTTCTGATAAGTGTCCCAGTGGTCATTTTATGAATGATTTATCTGCTGATTAGATTTAAGGCCTAGTCTACTCTAACCTAGGCTTTACTCAAATTATACTTAATATGTTACATGAACAAGACCATCAGATGAGTTTGTGAAGTATGTCTCAGTAGGTTTCAGTGGTGAAATGACCCGTTTCAGATTGGCTCATGGTGTCTCCTGTGACTCCGACTGGTTTTAGAACATGGCATTATCTTGTGTGTTTCATCAGCTGTTGTTCTGGTTAAATCCTAACAGTTTTCTCTGTATGTCAGAGATGATACCAGCCTCTTGTAAAAGAGGAATATCTTTTTGTTTTGACCTTTTATCAACACCAGAAATAGCGTAGTGTAGAAAATAACTTCTAACAATCAGCGTTCTTACTTGTATTTAACATCCAGCTACAAAAAACTGGAACAGTGCAGACTCATTGCTATAAAACTAGACACTGTCTCATTCCATTTTATTTGGGTGAAATGGTAGGTTTTCAAAATGTTGCAAACTGCCTTTTTTTCTTTTAAGAACTTGCAACATTTCAGATGGTGTCTTTGCAGATCTTGTCTCTGAGCAGGGTTTAACTGGCCTTGAGTCTTTTGCCTTTCCCAACTCTGACCTTGTGCCCACAGCCAAAGAACAGGCTTAGATCTTCAAACTGTAATCCAAACCAGTGGCTGATGTCACTGTGGCTACGCCCACTTCTTTACAATAGTCTCAGCTGGTATCACTGGCCTACCTTCTCTGCTGTCTCTTAAACCTGTCGTCCAATATAGTTAACCCTTCTATGACCTAACAAAAGAAGAGGCAAAAAAGATAAATAATCTTTATAAGTCAATAAACAAATCACTAGAAAGTAAAATTGACATCACAACAAATGATGTGTGCAGACAGCTTCAGTATGTGTAAATACTAGGGCTGCACCATATCGGCAAAACTTGTGATATGTGATATGGTTGTACAGCATTGTGATAACAATAATATTGCAATATTTGTCTTTCACCTAAAGAAATACCAATTTCATCTACTAGGAAAAAATGTTCCTTTAAAATGTTAAAATGATCCAGTTGTTTGGATGTGACTCAATTCTTTATAATTTCAGACTAAATTCTGCACTAGCACAATCATTGACACAATTCTGTGGTAGAACCTGATGATGCCGCTACCATAGACCTTCAGCACAAACACAGGCACATATTTGGTCATTTTATTCACATAGAACAATGTGTAAATGACATGCATTTGATAATAACTTAAGTGTCAGACCATGGAAGAACTTTAACTCAACTATATTTCATTGATACCTGGTTCGGTAAATACTGAATATACAAATAAAATTTATAAATACGAGTGTTCAGGCTTTGGACAAAGCTGTGTTCTAAAAATATTCACATCTTTTCAACAATTAATAACATGTAAACTTACATTCAACCAGCAGCAGTAGCATTACTTCAGTTTATATACCAGAAAAACTTATGATAGAGAGATAGAGAAAACCACTGTGGTACCCCATGGAGAGGAAAACAGAGAATGAACAAAAAAAAAGAAATTATTGTATGTCTTTGCGATATGAATATTGCACACTCCATTATCATGATATTGATATTTTTTGCGATATATTGTGTCGTAAATCCAGTCTGAAGTTGGTGGTTTGTAGGTTGACTCAGATGTATTTTCGTGAGGTGGGCATCGAAGATATGAATCACATGTGTCCGACCCGTGCATCACAGTCGACAACTCCTCAAACAGACGTAAAAGACCAAGTAAATCATTAAAATGAAGTAACTTACAACTTGAACTGTTTGTGTTTCCAGGTCAACGTCGCCACCCAGTGTGACCCCCAGGAGATCATCGTCCTGTCAGACTCGGAGTGATGCGTGACACTTAACTCGTCGTGCTGGAACACTTTTTCCTCATCTCTAAAATATTCTGGAGCTTATTTCCTGAAGTCTCCACGGACCCTGGAGCCTGTCGGGTTTCTCCAATCTAAAGTCTGCTGAATAAAATAATCATGACAACAGCTACAGGCATTTCCAGGTATAGTATATGTGACAGGGATTGTAACGTAACGCCATTCAGTGACACGCTGCCACGAACACAGACACGTATTCTTGTAATAAATGAAAATGCTTAAAAGGGTGGGTTTTTTTAGTTTTTTTTAGTTTTTTTTATTTTCCTCATGTGGACTCATGTCAGGTGGACGTCAGTGAACTTGTCTCCTTGTTGGTTGAGCTGAAGGTGTTTTTAGGTGAAGCCAACAGACAGACCTGATCTTTCCCACAGTGCAACATTATTAACTGATCCCTGATACCTCGGCTCAGAGGTGACGTTGACACTGCTGAACATTTTCTTCTGGGACGTGCGTCTTCTGGCCTAAATCCTGAACTTCCATTCATTTGGTTTAGGTCCCATCTAGTGCCTGAGAAAATATTCAAAAGTAGACGGGGGGGGGATACACCTGACTGGTGGAGGTCAGGTCAGCACACCACCAGGTTGTTTACATTTTTATATGTCACACATTTTATCATACGGGAGAGGGATAGGAATGTCTGTATAAATTTTCGGATGACGTTGCTTTAACACGCCGTTTCTGTTTCCGATCCCCATGGAGCGAGTGTGCCGTGTGTTGTGGTGTTAGCGGTGTGAGGACTGCGGCTGCGATTGAGTACAATATCGACATGTTTTAATTCTTTCCTTAATGTTCAGAACATTTTTATTTTCAGGTATAAAATAAATAAAGTTTTATTTTTGGTTTTGTTGACCTGTGGCTGCTGCTCATCATATGATTGTTGGATTTTTCCAGATAGATAAATACACAGATGTCTGAAGGGTGACGCCTTAACGGAGGCAAATCGAATTCATCCATCCACATCGAAAATTATAAAAAAAAAACAAAAAAAAAAAAAGGCAATGAAGCATAAATGTTTCCTAATAATTTTTTTTTTTTTTTTACTATGATTCCTCTGTGCTATAGCGCTCAGATTTTGTCTCATTTTTAGACTTGTGTTAGATTATATCTCCATTTTTAAAAGTAGAACCTGCAGTGGTTGGACGTTGAAGCGAAGAGGCTGAAAATGGCCTTTGATGGATGCGTCAGTGGATCTTTTGGTAATTGGATTTTCTTTTCAGAAACAAAAGAAAAACTAATGATTAATTGATTGTCATTTTAACAGAGAAGAATTAAAATTGAATTTCATGGTGTTTTTCTTTTTCGGTGTAAAACAGATAAACTAAATTAAAAAAAAGATTATTTTAATTTTATTTTTCTCCATGAATGTCAGAAAATTTGAAAAAAATCTTTTAAATTTGTTTTATTTGTTTTGACACTGAAGTAGAAAAACGCCTCAAAAATTCTATTTAAATTCTTTTTTTAAATGAAAATCAGTTTCAGTCACTAGTTTTTCTTTTGTTTCTGAAATGAAAATCCAATTACAAAAGATCGATCGGCGCTGATGTCTTGGATCAAATGAACCCAACAATTCTCCGACTGAGTCCAACCCAAAACTTGACTTAAATTTTTTTTTTCTTTCTTTTTTAAATTTCAACTCAACTCTGGTTTAATGACTTGATCTTAACAAAACCTTCCACAACACATCTGCATCTTAAAACAGGAAGCAGCACAATGACTCACTTTGATTATGAAATAAAACTAGTTTGAAATAAAACTAGTTTGATTTTTCAGTGTTACAATAGACTACTTTTGCATATTTAGAATAAATTCATGTGTTTTTTAAATTCTCCATTGGACAGTTGTTCACTCAGAGCGCCGTCATTTAATGAGTTGCAGTGTTATATGTCGTCCCAAGAACAAATAGAATTTTGTTTCTTCAACTTTTTTTGTTTTGCTCATTTTCACTTGAGGTTTGGTTGGTTTTCCGGCTCAGCTCATGTCAATTTAAAGTGTTTATTTTCAGGGTGAAATGATATTTCTGGGTAAATGATCTTCACAAGGTTACGACAGTACTGACCTGCAGTGTTGGGAGTTTATGCAGACGAAGTATCTATTGTTCACTGTGAATCTTTTCTTTGTCATTTTTGATAATATGAAAATAAAAACTACATTTTGTAAAGTACCGTCTTCTTGGTCCAAACATACGTCTGATGATCTTAAAGGCCGTTGTGACCACCATAAAGTCATGTGAAAATGTCAGTAAACACTTACGTCACACTGTAGCCGATACATTCTGAACTGACTGGTTTATCATTTGTTTCAGAAAAAATAATTTTGTAAATGATGCTGTAGAGCAGGGGTTTAAAACTCATGTTAGTTTCGGGGCCACATTCAGCCCAGTATAATCTGAAGTGGGTCGAACCAGTACAGTAATAACAGCGAAAAAAGTAAAATTACATTATAATAATGTTGACACCTACAGACTATGATTTAACAATGTGAATAAAATGAATAACCTGAAATCTCTTAAGAAAATTAAGTGCAATTTTAACAATATTATATCTCAGTTTATCATTTATGCATGTTAATTACAACGTACAGATCACAGTGGATCTACAAATACACAAAATTGGTAAAAATGCACTTATTTTTCTAAAGCTATTTTAAGTTATTCACATTTTTTTGGGTGAAAGGATAGTTTATAAATGTCAACATCTTGTAATTTTACTTTTTACCCTAAAAATAATTGAAAACTGTCGTTATTTATGATAGTATTTTACTTATCTGACCCTGTAGATTATATTGGTCTGTACATCCTTGATTGTTAATATCTTCATCATTTTTGTATTTCACATTCATCCCGTGGGCTGGATTTGGTCCCCTGGTCATATGTTTGAAACCCATGCAGTAGAGTCTGTAGCGACACAAACAGATGGAGCAAAAATATGGAGAATATTTCAGGTTTTCAGGCATCTAGAACCAGTAAATACCAGTCATTATGGCTTTATTAATAATTAAGTCACTAAAAAAATAGTGTTTTTATTAAGTTTTTCAGGTTTTTTTCCCTCTATTTTTCATCACAATGAAAGAAGTTATGAGAAAAATATAAGAAATTGAGATTTGGACAGAGATAAACAGCAGACAAAGTCATTTTGCAACAAATAATTTATTAATCCATTATTTTATTACAGGGCAGAGGTGAATATCGATGCACTGTTGTTTATTACATTATTAGTACCACTCAGGAATTTACATAAAAATGTATATTGACAACTGTCATTATCTATAATCACCTTTAAACAATCAGCTGGTCAGTCATGTATGAAGTTATGTAACGTCGTCTCTGGAATGTACAAAAATAATTAAAATTCCTCAGTCTAGTTTTCAGGAGCTCTTCACATAGACCCTTCAACAGTTTTCATTTCTGAATAAAGGAATGTTTCGCTCTTCTACAACTCATTAAAAATAAGACACAATGTGAGAGAAAGTGTGCATTCGTCTGATCAGGTAGCATCGCTTTATCTGACTCCACCCATGGTCCCATATTTAAAAGTTTAATCAAATATAGACACTTGGTCAGAAATAAACGACTGTCACTCAAATCCTGATCTGACCTTAACCCATAAAGACCCAGTGTCAGCTTAAGTGATTTATCACCATTTATTATCACATTATTCCCTGTGTTTTGCATTTTTTATTGTAAATCATGTATTTTCCTACATTTAATTTACTATAATTTAGATGCTCATGAAGAGTCAAAGTTAAATTAAAGGTTATATCAAAACAGAGAAAACTGAAGGAAAAAGTGACCTTTTCAGCAAATATATAAATAACTGAACATAAAAACAAGGGGGTTTCTCTGTCCAAACTATGGGTTCTACTGGTGAAACAATGTTGACAATGTTTCCTCAGCAATTTTACACCAATTATTTACAGGATTAGTGGTTCAACAGATGTTAAATATTTTAGTTCAGTTGATGTTTTTGGTAACTGGTGGAGGTTTGGGTCTTCATGGGTTAATGTTTTTACATTTCTGTGAGCTGCAGAACATCAGGCGTTTTTATCCATGTTTCGTCAAGTTTGAAAAACATGAAGCAGCTCATTTTTCTTCAGGTGACAAGTGAAAAAGTACAGATTACTGTCCAACTTAAAAACGCACACATTTCTCGGAATGTAAACTCCCTCCTCCTCATTATCAGTATTAACCGCTGATAAGTATCAACCAGCAAATAAATGTGCTTTTACCCACATTAAGTATGTTCACCTTCAGCCAGGGTTATCCTTCTGCTTTGATGCATCTTAAAACAGTTTGGAGCGTTGGCGCACTTTAAAAAAAACAGTTGAACTCCACACTAAACAACAGCATTAGATCACAACTGGACACGTTTCTCACACATTCTGCTTTTCAAGTCATCCAGTGTTTTCTCCGTCGCCGTTCAGCAGTAAACAAACGACAACATTTGACCAAAAATCACACAATGAGGCACAGCTGAAGCAGAGCTGAAGAGGAAACACTGGACCGAACGGATCACTGAGAACATACAACCCTTCAGGCAGAGCTCCAAACCTGCATAGAAAAATATTCACCCGCCTTCACAGAAGGTAACGCGTCCACATGCACCCATCACTACATCCATCCATGTAACTGGAGCTGCTCAACATCTCTGAAGGCCTGACTTTGGATCTGCTCTGTGCTGCAGCGACACTGGCTCCATGGTTGGTTTTCCTTTTTAAGGATGTTTACAATGATCATTTGTGTTTAACTTTTTATCATTAAGGTACGACGACTAAATCGAACAAACGGCAAATGATCCTGATAGTGAACGGCTTCATCTGTTGGTCAACCTGCTACATGTGAACTTTGGGAATTATGACCAGATCTGTGAGATTTCTGTGACTAATGATCATGGGATGAATACTGGTTCATGACTAGAATGTAAGATGAAATACGTTTATTCAACCTACTTTTACAGACAAGCCTCTAAAAACACCACCATCGATTCCAGTAAAAGGCCCGTTTCATATTTTTTGTCTCAGAATAACCTAAAACTACGACTAACAAATCGTTTTCATTTTTGATTTTACCATCCTTGAGAATTTACCTGCATTTGCAATGATGTCAGTGACATTTTTTGCAGATTAAATATACGTTTCAGATTCAAAAAGTGAGGTTTGGGGAATGTTAAATAAAAGCTGCAGGTTTTCCACAGTGTCCTCTAAGAAATAAAAAAAACCTCTATCCTCCTATAAGTGCAATGACTTTTTGTTTAGACCAAAATAATATCAATATAAAAAGTTAAAAGGATAGGACCTAAAACTATCCCCTGTGGGATGCCTTTAGTGACTGCTAATCTATCATTTATTTTCTTGATTCATTGATTAGTTTCATCTATAAAATGTCAGAACGGTGAAAAATGTCCAATACGTGTTTAGAAAAGACACTATCAAATGTCTTGTTGGGTCCACAACCCAAAGTTGTTCAATCTTATGTCATAGAAGAGGAAAAACAAAAAAATAAGTAAAATGAGAACCTGAATTTGGAGAATTTTAATTTTTGTACTAAAAATGATAACTGAGAACTCAGTTCATTGTTGTTGCTCTACACTTTTGGAGAATCCAACCACTGTCTGATGTGTATTACCCGTGTTCAGTCTGGTCCCTAAACGCATCACACAGCTCCAGTGTAGATTCAGCACAGAACTGATTTAGTCTCACACACTCAGCAGAACAGAACAGAACAAGGTGTCAGGTTAAAAATGAACAAACCCATTTGCCTACATTTACAGAAAAAAAGTCTTGGTGATAATGAAGATGATGAAGATAACCTTGGTCCTGAACTCCCAAAAAAATGAGATATCTAAATACTATATACTAAAATGAGACATCAGCAGTAAATTACATTTACCGTTTAGAAGTGTCAACAATAAGGAATGTAAAACAACAGCTTTGAACTGAATTATTTGCTTTATTTTGTTTTATTTTTCTGTAGTTTGGATGTAAAATGTAATCCAGTCAAATATTTGATTCTGGGGGTTTTTAGTTTAAAACCTTACCAAAAACATTAATGAACTACTACAGTTACTGTTATATCGATAAAAAGATACTCATTAGGAGTTTAGGATGAATGTGACTTAATGGTGCTTTTATATCACAGTGGAAGTACGGTAATAACATACAAAGAAATTAATAATTTCATGTATCGGCACAGTTCATAACAAAATATTGTGATTGAAAACGAACAACAAAATGACTTTAAATTTGTAGAGCTTGGGTAAAACTACACAGTACCATCATTAGACTGTCCACACCTCCCTGACACTGTTGAGTTTAAGAACTGGTGAGGCACACGTTAAAGATGAACTTGGACAAAAAAACAGAATATTCAGAGCTTTAACTTTATACAAATACGTTCTCGACAGCCTTTCTGAAGATCCTTAAAGCAGAGCGGGTGGCAGTAAACGCGTCGGCATAAAGACATCTGATCCTGTTCTGATGAGTAAACCACATATATTTCTATTTATTTACAGTAATAATAATAATATTCCTCATAGCAGGAGCAAGAAACAGCAGCAAAACTGGGAAAGCAACGAGTGACTCCAGAGAAGAAGTTATCGGTTACAGGTAGTGTTTGCGATCCTGCAGATGTGAAGTGTTCTGCAGATTCACCTTTTGAGTTTTGCGTCTCCACGGAGCGGAGGAGGTGAATAAATAAGCAGCCAGAGAGATTAAGATGCACCAGTTTATGTATTGACGAGGATATTAGTGAAGTCAGACCTCTCAGGTAAAGCAGCGTCAAGAGTATCGTCTAAACAAAATGGCAGTGCTGACCGTCGTTACATGGGGACACTGAGGCAGAGGAGGATGCACGGTACCGCTGCTGCCGAGAGGACAGAACAAAACACAAATCTGCAACCGTTTCATACATAAACGATTCCGTCGATCTACTGAGGGAGTCGGAAAACTCGTTAAAACATCAAGTAAGACAGTTTATTGACTGCGTTACCGTAACTTTCCGATTGTTTCTTGCAGGTTTGTGTTTTTTCCAAAGAACATCACATTGAAATACTGCAAAAAAAAAAAAAAAAATCACAGCAATTTATTAGAACAGCCATTTTTCTACTCTACTGATACTATAAAGTCGCCAAAGAAGGTAACTGTTGTTGAAGCAAAGTCTTGTATTTTTGGTTTCCTCTCCAGACACACATTCGTTCATTTACTGATAAAAAAACGTCATAACAATAGCTTACTAACTGAGGCAGGAGGTCCACTTTTATGAGGCCACTTTTCAGAGGCGAGGTTCCTAAAATCTGTTGAATTGTGGAGTAACTTAAGATGGCGTCGGCACAAGCACAAGTCTATTTCAGAAACGTCACACGCAACAGTCGACTGGAATCTTCAAGTCCCACACTTGTGTAAACAGGTTCTGTGCGCCGCGCGTCCAACAGGAGCCTCGCTTTTTAACTCTTGACAGAATGTGCACTTCCTGCTTATGAAGCTAAAACGTTGGCAGTTGAAGTGTTTCAGAGGAACACGGCGCTTCTTCACCGTTTATCATCAAAAGAGCAGCAGGAACAAGAGGCAGCTCAGACAGAGGCACCCGTTGGACTGAACACACGCTTGAGGTTTAAGTCACGCTGCTGTCGTTGGCGCCGACCTCACACACGTCCTCGTCGCACACGCCTCGACCCAGCGCTAAACCGCCGAACATCCCTGACCCCTGACCCTGACCGGGGCTGTGAGAGACGACCCCCAGGAGCCCCCCCGCAGCGGCCATGTTGTTGCTGAGGGCAGAGCCGCTGCTGTTGCTCATGCTGCCGTTACTGCCGCTGCTCCCCGGGGCGGAGACGCCGGCGTGCTGCGGCGACAAAACACCGCCGGAAACGTGTGGAGATGAGCCAGACACCCCTCCTCTCCCTCCCCCTCCACCCAGCATCCCACCCTGAGCTCCCGCACCTGCCGACAGGAGGAGGTGGGGGGACGACATCAAATCCGACCCGTCGTCACCTCCTCCTCCTCCTCCTCTCCTCCCTCCCTCGCCGCCGCTCCCGCCCTCGCCTCCCTCTCCGAGCCCGCTGCGCCTCTCGCAGTGTGAGCGGTGCCTCATGAAGCTGTCGCGCCACATGAACTTCTTCCCGCAGCCGAGGCAGTCGTACGGCTTGAGGCCCGTGTGCGTCTTCATGTGCTCGGTGAGGTGATGCTTCATCTTGAACTTCTTGGCGCAGACGGGGCAGTGGAAGGGCCTCAGGTCCAGGTGCATGTTGATGTGGCGGTCCCTCATGCTCTTGTGGGTGAAGGTTTTTCCACAGTGGCACATGAACACTTTCCCTGAACCTCCACTGCCGCCGCTGCCGTTGCTGCTTCCGCCTCCACCCCCGAGCCCCCCGCTGTCGGCCCCGTCCGCTCCCAGACCGCCCTGCAGCGACAGGTGGACCGCTCCGTGCTCCAGGCCGGGACCTTTGAAGGAGGCGCCTCCCATCATACCGCCGGCCATCCCCAGAGGAGGAGGAGGAGCATCCAGGGAGAGTCCGGACGCCTGGCTGTAGAGGAGGATCTGGTTCCCCTGCATGTCCAGGGGGAAGAGCTGGGCCCGGGCCGAGGCTGCGGACTGGACCTGGCCCAGCAGCGCCGACACCGCACGGTTGGTGCTCTGACTCTGACCCGCAGCGCTGTCATGAAGCTGCTGCGCTAACGTCTGGTCCATTAAACTTCCTTCAAACTTGAGGTAGTCTTCTGAAGACTGGCAGTAGTCCACCTGGACACGGAGAGAAGGCAGCGTTTCTACAGGCTTCAGTGGAATCTAAGACGCTAAATACCTTCTGGAGACCATTCTGAATATAATTAAGATGTATTTCACATGCCATATTAGGAAATACAGTCGCAGAAAAATTATTAGACCAGCATGTTTTCTTCAGTTTCTTGTTCATTTTAATGTCTGGAACAACTAAAGGTACATTTGTTTGGACAAGTATAATAATAACAAAAATATCCCATAGTAGTTTAATTCCAGAGCTGATATCTATCCAATTTTCATGGTTTTGTTGATAATAACCAAAATCATATCAGTTCTTACATCAATATCTATGACACTCTACTGACAAAAACAGTGTTTTTAGACATTCCATGTTTTCTTTTCTGTCTGTTTTAGTCACATGATACACACAGGAGTTAGGACTGGATTGCATAACCATTGTTTCTGATGACTTTTTATGGTCTAAGCATGTTTTTTTTTTACGATTGTAGATGATACTTTGGTTGTTCCCACACTCTACGTCTCAAAACTGAGGAAAGATCAGATCAAATCATTATGATTGTAGTTTAAGAAAAATGTCTTGGTCAGATCTGTTGTCCAGATCACTCACTCCTAAACCACATTAAGTTTTATCATAAGTGACTGTGAACAGGTGAGGGTCGCAAAACCAAGCAGAGGATTAATTGTATTTATTCTCCCTGTTCTTTAGACTGTCTTTGATGACTTTTGATGGTCTAATAATTTTTTCTGCAACTGTATGTATGCAGGATATAACAGGAAAATCCCAGAATTATTTACAGGCATTCATTAGTGATTTTTTTTCTCTGGTTTTATGATTTTCTGACTTCCCTTGGGACTCTAAGATCCTAAATTGAGCCTTTTCTTGCCCAAAATGCAGTGGGCTTGGACTCAGCTTGTAAAGTGGCTGCTTTTAGAATGTGCCGTTATATATAGTTTTCCAGTATCTATGTAGCTCACCTGTCACAAGAACAGTGTTCTTATCAGCTGGTCCCTGGTGAAAGCCTGTCTCAATAGTTCATGCTTTTTCTGCTTATGTGAGGTGACGCCAATCCTCTAAATGATGGAACCGCTCTGAGAATAGCTGCTTTTTTTTTTCAGAAATAACTATCACATATCCTCATTCATATTTTAAAACACTACACATTATATTAAGCTACAAAAACCTCAAAAGCCTGCAATTACATTGGAAATAAAGAAATACACTGTCCACAAATACACAGTCTCATCTATTTGCATTGGTATGAAGTGGCTTCAGCTGACACCACACACACATCCAACTCTGTATTTCTGTTTTTACCTGAAAATCCAAAGCTGGCAAACCCGTACACATCCACTCTCAGGTCCGTTTCCCCTCACCTGTGAGTCCATGTCGTTCTCCGCTCTGCCTCCCAACTCGGCTGAAAGGCTCCTCACGTTGGAGATGTTGAAGTCACTTCGTTCCCGTTCTCGGGCCAGTTCCATCTCCCTCTCGTCCTCGTCCTCCTCGTCTTCCCCTCCCTCCTCCCCGGACACCACAATGAGGTCGTCGTCCTCGGTGCGCTCGGTTTTCACCACCACCCACTGCTTGCGAGGCATGATGCTGGGCTGACTGTAGGTGGGACGCTTCTGTGGCGGTAAGGCCGACTCCTCCCCGTCCTTTTAATACAAATAATTCACAGCGTCAGAATTGATCAAAATTAGAGGGTTCACAACAGACAAAACACACCACGGATGGGTAATATGACAATATTATTACTGTTCATTTTACCCGACAATTACATTCTAAACCTACTTTGGACATCACAGTTTTGCTGCTGCACCTTACTGCCTTTATGACACTCTTTTGTTATGCTTATAACTTATTATGTACATAGAAATTACCTTTATCTATATTATTTTTTGCTCTTACTGTATATATTGTTTTGTATTCGATTGTATTGTATTATATTCTTTCCTATTGTTGTTTCTTGTAATGCTGCTGTTACAATCCAATTTTCCAGTTTGGGATTAATAAAGTACTTCTATTCTATTCTATTCTATTCTATTCTAT
>JAPTGZ010000003.1:34323590-34335306 GCA_029814645.1 Fowleria isostigma
ATTCTATTCTATTCTATTCTATTCTATTCTATTCTATTCTATTCTATTCTATTCTATTCTATTCTATTCTATATCATGTAATATACAGTTGTGCTCATAAGTTTACATACCCTAGCAGGACTTCTGATTCTTTGTCCATTTTTCAGAAAATTTGAATGATAATACAAAACCTTTTCTTTTACTCATGGTTAATGGTTGGTGAATCCATTTATTATCAAAAAACTGTGTTTGGTCTTTTTAAATCATACCGATAACAGAAACTATCCAAATGACCCTGATCAAAAGTCTACATGCCCTTGTTCTTACTACTCTGTATTGGCCCCGCCCCTTTAACATTAATGACAGCTTCAAGTCTTTTGTGGTCATTGTAGTTCCTTTAAGATTTTGGGATTTTCTTGCATGAACTGCACGTTTGAGACCTCCCCAGAGTGTCTCAATGATACTGAGGTCAGGAGCCTGGGATGGACACTCCAGAACCTTCATTTTATTCTGCTGTAGTCAATGACTGGTCAACTTGGCCTTGTGTTCTGGGTCATTATCATGTTGGAACATCCAAGACTGTCCCATGGACATTCTGTCAGGGTATGTAAACTTATGAACACAGCTGTATTTACAACATGAAAGCTCTTGTCAAAAATGTAAACAACTATATAGAAGTGAAGCTTGTGTTGTTGCAAATGTGAAAAGAAATGTTACTAATGAGAAGAGGTTACACAGTATGAGGGCAGTGGGGAGGCTTTTACGTAGCAATCAGTGAATGACTATGTCATTTAGTTTTTGGCTAAATATGCTTCTTTCCTCTCCAACCACAACCCAGTACAGAGTGATTAACATTATCTCTAACAGAGTTTAGACAATATCTCATCTGTGTCTCACTTCACAGTTTCAACTTCCTCTTCAACAACAGCGATGTAGTCCGTCACTTCACTGACTGCTGGAAAATGGTTATGTCATAGATATAAACTTAGGAAAATGAGCCTATAGTCCACATGTATATATGACTGAATGTATAATGTGTGGCTAAATATCTGTAAGAGCTTAAGATGTACACATCAGTGGAAAAAAAACAAACACATAATTGAATAAAAAAGAAAAAAAAAAAACCCAAATAGCAACATATACAAATGAATCTTGATTAGAAAATCAAATAATTGACAAAACAATAGTCATGGATATAAAGGATGCACAGTTATGGCCAAAAGTTTTGGGAATGACACAAAAGGATTCTGTACTTGAATGTGATTTATCTGTTATTAATAAAAGTCATGGAAACCTACAGAATTATTTTAATTATTCCCAACTGTGGAAAAAAGTCAACTTATTATTAACCATTTAACTCTCCCCACCAAGAAAAACCTGATGAAATTTTTTTTGTTTGCATTTCTTATTGCCTTGGGTGAGTAATTTCCAGATTTCTTTTAATATACTTGTCAATATCAACTCAGAAAGTGTCAAAAATTATTTACTAAGGTAATTCTTTCAACATATTCATGTTGTACTGCCACTAAATGTTTAATATTTGCAGCAATGGATAAACAGAGGTTTGGATGAACAGAGGTTTTGATTTTATGACAAAAAAATCCATTATTTCACAGTCTTAAGTTTTCTACTCTTTTCTACTCTACTCTATAAAGTGACATTTGTCACAATCATTTGGTTGAGCATGTTTTTAAAAAATATTTTATATCTAATTAAAGATTTTTTGTGTGGTATCAAATAATATAATTATGTTCAGGAAGGCCTCTTACACTATGATATGCCAAAAAGTATTCATATCTTCACCAAAAATAGTCAAATTATCTTTAGTGATTTTCATCTTTCTCGGCTCAGATTCAGTTCAGTTCGGTACTCCATTATTGAAATATAGGAACTCAAAAATATGATAAACCATATGGCCGAGCAAGCAGTTAAAGGCTTAAGACATGGAAGCACACGTTTTAAGGTTCCTTCACAGACGGGCTTGGTCTTTGTCCTCTTCTGTTCAACTTATCATCTATAATCATAACCTGTTCTTTCAGCAGGTGAACCGGTGTGTCCTGTTTCTTCGAGCCAAGAAACTCAGACCCACTGGATCTGTGGCTGAGGTGGATGGATGTGATTTATTAATGCATGTATGTCCTCTTGTCTTGACTACTGGGATTCCTTTTTCATAGATATCTCTGAAACTGGAGTGTGGTGTAAAATGCAGCTGCTTCCACCAAAACACATTTGTTTACACTGCTTGTTCATCAATTTCAGGATCCAGATCATGATATTTTTACTTAATTCAACTCATGAATTAACCATTTTTGTTTAGGAAAGAAAAAACATCCTAAAATTGATGAACAACAGTTAAAACCAGAGGTGTTAAAGTAAATGCTTTCAAGTCTAAACTACACACATTTCTGGCTCCTCCTCACCTGGTAGGATGACACACCGAAGCTGTCGCTGACCCCGACTTCCTGCTCTGACACTGAGCTCATTTTCTTCCTCCTTGCGCTACCTCCTACTCTTCCTCTCTTCCTTTGATGGTACAACACCTCCTCCTCTTCCTCCTCTACCTCTTCCTCCTCTTCCTCGATGAGAAAGGCCTCCTCTCCTCCGGACGGCGTGCAGTAGCTGGGGGTGTTGCTGGCCCCTCCTCCGTCCACTGAGGCCCCGGCTGTCGCTGCACCGCTTCCCCCAAAGCTGCTCCCGTCCCTGGGGCTGAAGTAGTTGGTGCTGCTGGGCGACTGGCTCTCGCTGACCGAGGGCCGGCTGGGGGGCTGGGAGGCACGTTGGGGCTCGTTGGACCCGATGACCTGGGCTTGACCTCCGGTTTCGCCTTCACCCCCACCGACCACGCCCCCACCTGCACCACCGTCGCCGTTGCTGCTGCTGCAGCCGGGGTTGGTGGACCCTCCTCCTCCACTGATAGCCGCCCCTTCCTGCACGCCGCCCCCTGCAGCGCTTCCTCCTCCCACCGCGGCCCGTCCCTCCTTCAGCAGCTCGGTGCATTTGTCCACGATGTGCCACATCTGCAGGACGCTGCCCACGGTGAGGTAGTTGACGATGTCCTCGCGCAGCATCTGGAGCTGCCCCGTGTAGGCGCAGCTCAGCACGCTCTCAAAGGCCAGTGGGTCCATCACAGCCGGGATGGAGACTGTAGACATGTTCTTCAGAAGCACCTAGAAGCCAATAGAATAGAATAGAAGTACTTTATTAATCCCAAGCTGGAAAATTGGGTAAGAATCCAAAAATCTAACTGTAAGGGTTCCTCATGTCAGGACTTTCCACAAATTCTCAGACCTTACTGGTCATTTTTATTTCTTTATGTACCAAGTCCTAGTTGCACTTAATCTATCAAGAATAAACCACATTGTCACAATCACTTCATGAAAGGAGGTAAAAATAAGTTATTAAAACTTTATGGGTAACACTGTGTCAGGAACTTTTACTTTGGTACAAGTCAGTACAAAGTAAAGCACAGTAAACTTTGTCCCCAGAGGGGTGTGTTCGACACAGTACGACAGTCTTTTGCATGACATAAAATGAACCACACACCTTCATTTGTCAGCACAGGTACCAGCAAAGTATTAAACACACAGTAAAATCTCCATGAGCTAAATATATTCTTCAAAACCCTCTTGGATTTTCTGGAATATGTATTCTCAAGAAGCATAAGACAGGCCTCTTCTTCTGAGTTTATGATAAATTGACTTTTCTCATAGAATAATGACCCACTACAATACAGTCCCGGAACAAAGATTTAGACCATCAAAAGTCATCAAAAACAATGGTTATGCAATCGTTCTGACTCCTGTGTGTATCATGTGATTAAAACATACAGAAAAGAAAACATGGAATGTCTGAAAGCATTGTTTTTGTCAGTACAATGTTACAGATATTGATGTATAAAGTGATGTGATTTTGGTTATTATCTATAAAACCATGGAAATTGGATAGATATCAGCTCTGGAATTAAACTACTATGAGCTATTTTTGTTGTTATCATTATATTTGTCCAAACAAATGTACCTTTAGTTGTACCAGGCATTAAAATGAACAAGAAATTGAAGAAAAAATAGGGTGATCTAATATTTTGTTCCATTACCTTATATTAAAACTACCAACAGTACACAGACGACTTCATATTAATGCAGACTTTAACATCTACACCAATAAAATGAATCTAAAAACATCAAATATTACAGTAAAATGCTGACAAATATTTTTCATACTTAGCTTTACTTAAGGTTTTGAGTGAAGAACTTTTTAGTGGAATATTTTCACAGTGTGCTATTAATACTTTCCCTTTATTGAAGTTAAGGATCTGACGCTTACTACACAACTGATGTCAGAAACAATTTTCTGTCGATGAACTAATAATGCTTTAGAATGGAAACAAAATCACACTCAAAGTGTTGTCAGATACATGTCACTGAATCAAATCTTATTCTAATCATTTAATCATCATTTAAAAAAAATACTTTGTCTTTTTTAAAGTCTACACAAGACCATGCCATGAGAATAAAGGCATTTTAATGCTTAAAAAGAGTGCCTTGGAGTTTTCTTCCTGTTTGTCATTTACTTTATGAATCCTTTTTGCCAAAGAACACTTCAAATACAGTCTTTTTTCAGGTCCTAGAAGTGTTCCTTCATGATTTTTTGCACCTTTTGTCCCTGGTTGAACAATTCAAACACACCTGGTCATGGAAGTAAGGTGAGGAGGCGGCCAGGACGCAGCGGTGAGCCTTGAACACATGTCCCTGGACGTGGATGGACAGATCACAGAGTCTGCCGTCCTTCCGCTGCCGATTCAGGCTGTCCAGCACCG
Organism: Fowleria isostigma; assembly: GCA_029814645.1. Lineage (NCBI taxonomy): Eukaryota > Metazoa > Chordata > Actinopteri > Kurtiformes > Apogonidae > Fowleria > Fowleria isostigma. The sequence continues at coordinate 34,328,386 of JAPTGZ010000003.1, forward strand.
AGGCCTGAGCGCTGGGGAAGCACACCTGCACCACCGAGCCAGGTGTGTCGCTGGGGGCGGAGCTACTGCCCACCTCCACTGGCAGGGACTGCATCTGGACAGCAGAGGGAAAAACACTTAAGCCCTGCGCCATTTGTTTCCAGTGAGAATCATTTCAATGCAACACAAAACAGTAAAAGACAGACAAAATTCCTGCTCATCCCCATTATGTGACCTTTATTTTGGATTTTGTTCTGCTCCCAGATAAGTGGTTTTGTTCAGTTTTAGCAGATGTTCATCTAATCACCTGGATGTATAGAACTGGTATATCACTACAAGCTGCATATAGTGTTACCATGGCAACACAGGCAGAACTGTGGCTGCCTCAGGTACCGGGGATAAATGGGCTTAAGAGGCTATCAACATACACATATTTTTTTATTTAACTGCCAGAGGTGCTGCTGCTGTGGAGGTGTCATCATACGTCTGTGAAGAACAGAGCTAACACGTCTGTCGAGTACTGTATCTGTTTCAGGTTGGTTTATTTGTTACAGCAAGAAATAGTCACATCAGATGAGCAGTCAGCTGAAATGTTCCAGGAGGATTTGGTTTGGAGTGGTGAGTACGGTGCTGGTGGTGCAAGTCCAATAAAGTGAGACTGTTAAGTTTATGACCAGTTGGGTCAGTTGAATGTGGGGTTGTAACGCATTGTTCTTTCTTTGCGCCCAGTGGTACCAAGTCTGAGAAACAAGTGAGTGCATAGAAAGTTTGCTGTAAAACTACAGATATAAAAAATGTTGGAGCTTTCTCAACCTCAATGTCTTCTTCACCTCTGTTTTAGAGCAAAAAAACTTGGAGTCACATGCACAAATTAAAACAGCTGTAAGTCAAGACAATCCCAGAGTTTACTGAGAAAGTGTTGGAAAACATCAACAATAAATATGATGAAAAAATGTTATCTCAACAAATTAGATATTAGTCTGATATCCAGCAAAAATATCCTTGGAAGGGAAGATGGTGTTCCTTTTTGTAAAAATGTTCTATTATACAGTTTCAAGGGAGATTAACAGTAACAAATAACTTTGAAAGAACAAAACAAGCAGTTGTGATACATACAAAAGCACAAGGAAAAAAGATAAAGAATGACAAATGTACCTAAAAACAATACAAATAATACTAATATCCAATGTTGTGGTGGCTTATTTTCTTTTCTGTGAAAAAAAAATCATTGACATTAAGTCCACATTTTCTTTGTGAACATATAAAATGAAGCCTCGGTCATTTACATTCATGGATATAAAATTTGCCAGAAATAAAATCAGATTTTAAATAAGAGTGCATTCACATCATTATCTCTACAATCACAGCAATCAAATAAAACATTACCATAACAAAGACCACAATAAAAAATATAATGTTACTGTCAAATTAGCATCCATGCTCAGACAATAAAAAACTGCAAGACAAGAATAAAAGGCAGAAAGATTCAGTATTTAATTCACAGAAAGACTTATTTACATACATGTCAGCCTGTATTTTTGAGTGTAATATTTCTCTGAGTAAAGTTACTGTCAGTGTAGACAAAACATTTGACCCTATCTGACTGAGAACATTTTAGTGCAAAAGATGTGATGATGTGGAGCAGCAGATACTCTGTGCGTCATTACGCACCAACGGAGTTCACCAGGCGCTCCATTACGCATGGATTTACAGACTCCATCCGTTAAATGAGTACATGCGATGCATTATTTGTAGCGTGAAACGTCCTTGAGAAGATGAACAGAAACACCATAAAGTCTCTTTTAACGTCTAGTGATGACATGCAGTCTAACACCAACCCACCGAATCCAAGATACAAAGTCAAGATAGTTCTCTCCCCTACCTGTTCTACAGTGACCACAAGCCAACAGTCTGTCACTATGAAAATGTGTCGCATCAATCAGAAAAGTTATTTTTCATCACATGTACATCATAACTCCAGGTGAGAATACAACCGCACACGAAGCACTAACTTCAGATCCAGCTGCCTCTAACAGAAAAACAAGTTGGAGGTTTTATTTGTTTTGATGCGTTAGCAAACGGCTAATATGCGCTCATGACGTTTATCACACTGCAACTTTGTCCCGTAAAAAAAAAAAAATCAGATTCATGGCAGTCATCGAGGAAAATGATGTAAAATACTTTAAAAAAATAATCAAAGAAGCAAAGACTACAAGCTTAGATTAAGCGCAACCAGGTTAGAATATGATTCCAGTCTCTGTAAACGGAAGTAAACGAACCACAAGTGAGAGGGACAGAATGATCCGAGCAGAGATTTGTAATAATAAAGAAAATCCAAAACATTTTAGGACACTGTTTGACATTCTAGTGCCATTTTTAGTGACATTCTACTGCCTAGGTCTAGTACCTGTTTGTTCAAAATGAAATAATCATTTAGCTCAATGTTATGTTTCCAGCTGTATCTACATATAATCCTGGAGGAGCCTTTACTCAATACCTTTTGATAGTGACTAACGTTTATTCTTATTAAATCTTTTTTTTTTAACTGACAGTTAATAATCAGACCACCATTCCCGTCATCATTTTAGGATTCAAATAATAAACTAATTTATCCCTTGACAATGATTTTTCCATTTGGCAGATTGCATATTTTGAATTAAAAAAAACCCGAAAAAAACAGCTGATGATGGATGTCATCTGTTATATACATATCAATGAATCTCCAACAGGGAAAAAGACTGATCACATCTGTGTAGAAAAAAAAAGAGGTGGTGGTAAACGCTGACTTGTAAGCAGTTTATTTAACTGTTGCTCCTTAGAAAAGTAATTTAATCACAAAATCTAGTGCAATTAGGTAATAATTAGACAAATTGTCCAAATGAAAATCTCAGGTCTGAATCTCATCAAAGTCTTAGATTAAGTGTGTTATCATGCAGGATGTTGAAATGTGTTGATAAACTGCTGATCTGATGTGTGTGTGTGTGTGTGTGTGTGTGTGTGTGTGTGTGTGTTTTATCCTGAGTTACATCTGACTGTCCCTGATGTAATGACACTGATGGTAGTTCAACACAGACATCCAGCTCATACCAGCAGTATAATGATGCACTTTGAAGGGAATGGAAACACATGAACTCTGCAGAACCTCCTCGCATTGTGAAGTATTTAATTCATCACCGTTAAACGTCCTCATCATCCCAAACATCACCACTTCACTTTGCAGCTGTTGTCACTGTGAAAATCAACAGCTGGAGCCACTCTTCCACAAAGCTACTACCAAAGCTAAGCCCCTGATGCAGAAAGGAGCCTGGATAGGGGGTGACAATGCTTTTGCTGGTGTTGGTCTTCTGCCTCCAGACAGACACACTCACACAGACAGACAGACAGATCGACAGACGGACAGACAGCGGGTAGGTTTAGCTGCTCATACCGCTACAGATGTGACGTTAGCCTGTTAGCTAGCACAGGCGGCTGGCTACACAAACCGCGCCGCTGCCCGCATTAAACTCACCGTTTTTAGTTGACACTGCAGCCGTGAAAAGACCAGTCTGTGACCGAGCTTAAGGCAGTGTGTCCTGCCGCTTTATCCGGGCCCAGAAGTTTGAGAACCATTTTTAGAAAATGTTCTTCCCACTAGGTTTCTGCAGCTGCAGACAGCGACGCGTCGCCTTTAACGAGATTCCAGACAGACGAGCCAGACTTTAGCCGACACAAAATCACATGCATAATTATCTGAATAAAATATGTATGATTATAATTTCAGAGTAATTAAAAGCGCGTATTTTAAATCAAATTCATTGTTAAGGATGATACAGGTTCATAAGGTTATAATGGTTAAAGTCAAAATTTGGGTTTTTATTATGTGACATCACTCATGGATGATTTTAGTCTGTATATTAATATTATTTTACACAACAAAAACACAAAATTGTTAAATCCCATCTATCCCAGTCATTCTCAAAATGGGGTACTTGGAAGAAACCCAGGGGGTACTTGAAATTTTTTAAAATGAAAAATACATTAAATAAGACATCATGTACTCAATACAAAACAAATTATGAGAATTCATGCTGAAATATTAAACACAATAAATACTTTCATATAATAGCTTTATTGTCTGTCATCTTCTTTAAGCTTTGGTAACATTTTAAGAACATTTCTATTTTACATTATTCAAATTATTTTTAATTGATGAAAGGTTAATTTATTAATGACCAATCAATTTTTTCTTATCAACGAAAGAGACACTTTTCAATTTATATTTGGCAGATAACTTACTCTAAAATATTATTTTTTTTATGTACTAGTTAAATACATGTTTGTTTACAAAGTTGTTTGCCTCTGCACTTTGTCCTTGCTGCTAAGCGACTGTTTGAACTGAATTCCACCTGTTTAAATGACCAAGATTGCTGCGAATGTTCCTTTCTATTTTTCTTTGTGATATTTTTTTAATGTTTTTATGATATTTTTTTTTGTGTTTTTAGTTTTCAATGTTTTATTGTTTGTTTAGTGTGAACGCTTGCGTAACTGCTGCATAACAAATCACCCCTCAAGGGTTAAATAATAAAGTTGAAGTTTTGACTACAGACGCCTTTGACACAGGGACAAATTTTGCCTACATTTTTTTCAGTCAAAAATACTAAAGCGAGAGTTCGGGGTACTTGGCTAAAAAAATATACCTCTGGGGGTACTCCACTGTTAAAGGTTTGAGAACCACTGATCTATCATTAAAAAAAAAAAAAAAAAAAATTCTATTTCATGTAAACAGAGACAATACTAGTTAAGGAGTTGAACCTTTACCGACAACTTGCAGTTGATCCAGTAACTAATGTGACTGTAATTATTCATCATGTCAGTGAAGCAATTAGCACATATGTGGGAAACATCAAATATGGTTAATATGTAATTATAAATTTTATGTTTTAGAAAACAGAACAGTGGTAACAATCTTAACATGAATACGTTTCCATTTTTTCCATACCTGGAAATTTATAAAATCAATTTCCATACTTGTGTATGAACCCTGGGGTTCACATTCAAACATTATGAACTATTAAGGTCCACAAACACACAATGTACCAAAGACTAACAAAAGTGGATTTAACAAAATATGACGCAAACATCTATGCTGTCAGTACACTCATTATCAGTTTGCTTTTCAACAAAAAATGCAAAATGCAGAAGACATTATGATAACTGTGATAATCACTAGGAAAGGTTATATGCAGAGAAAATCATTAAGGAATTACAACAAAGACCATTTTAGGCTGTTACAGGTTCGAATTTAGCTTATGTTTACAAAAAAAAAGAGCCTACAATTAAATTAAGTTTCTGTGATAGCTGCATATCATCCATAATTTTATCTTGTAGTTTCCCCATTTTGCTGTACATGAATCCAATTTCAAAGCATTTCCACAAAATCCATTAAGAGAACAGAGGATTAATAAGCTTTACAAGTGACATATTTTAACAGAAAGAAACCTTTGTTTATTTACATAGCCCAGCTGCTTTAGTGGGCTAGAGAAATAACTCATATTTGGTTAAAGAATACAGAAAAATACAAGAAATAACATTCAATTATCATTAAAAACCCACAACGAAACGATAACTAGGTCAAAAATATGACAATGTTGACACGTATACCTTTAACTAAACTACATTTATTGTATTTACAAGTAATAATGCAAAACCACAAATAGAATTTTAATGAATGGATAATATGGATAACAAATACTGAATGACCTATGGACATGAAATGTTCCATCTAGAGAGTTAAAACATCAAAATTCAAAATTAAAAACCCTTAAGAAACCGTAGATATATAGTACAAAACACCCACAGATGTGAAATATGCATAATGTACACATTGACTTCATTTACACAGAAGAAAAATGAGCCAGTCAGTGATTTCTAATCGTGGCCCTGAGAATGACAAAAATTTTAGACTTTTTGGTTTTCATTTATTGGCAAAAAAAAGGACAAAATGCATCCAAGTTAAAAAGGTGTATACACAACAGGTACACTCACACTGTCATGTCATGTTAAAATATGTGAACGGTAATACGTTTTTAAGAGTTTCCATCTACTTTCTGTTGACGCTCGCCGTCCCAATCACACAGTCATTAACCTGCAGAAAAAAGAGAAAAACGAAACATTAGATATGAATGAATACTATCTGTTCATCATCCCGTCAACAGATCAATTTGGCGTCGGAATGGGTCAAAAATATTCTTACTTCACACGCGCACAAACAATTACACAAAAATTGGGTTGGTCATGCGTTTCATTCAAGCTTTAATTTGAAATCAAGGACGACTACTCTAATAAATAAAAATGTTCTTTCACTGCAGCAGATGTAATAACCGACTCGAGTGGAAGATACTTAAGAGTAACGGGAGAAATATACTGCACCCCGATGACTCGAACAAATATTTATGCCCCGAACTTCAACAATACACCAGCATCACCGTAACATATGTTTTGGAGCCGCCTAAAATGATCAAATTATTGGCATAGTATCTTTCAGACTCTGTCAAATATTTGACACAAACCCGTTGGTGCAGACCATGATATTTTTTGACTTGAATGTAAGGAAAAATAATAAGGAGCATAAAATGATATCATTTGTTAACCTGTTGGCACGAAGATTAATATGACTTAATTGGAAACAAAAAAAAAAACACCCCCGACTCTTCCAAACCTTTTGAATAATGTTATGATAAATACGAAATTAGAGAAAACAAGCTTTGTATTGAAAAATCAAGATAGTATATTTTGTAGAATTTGGCAGCCGTTTATTGATTATTTTTAAAAGCAATTTGTAGCCTGGTGGCAAGATACAGGATTATAGGGTCATGGGTTAGCAATATTATGAGGAAAGACACCCCCCCCCCCCTTTTTTTTTTTTTAATTATCCTATTTTTCTTTCTTTCTTTTTCCTTGTCT
>JAPTGZ010000003.1:34429264-34440570 GCA_029814645.1 Fowleria isostigma
GGCAGAATGAAGTACATTTGGCATTTCGGTAAGAGGGCGCACGCTGGGCGTATAAGGGCGCAGCGCCCCTGATCCCCTGTTTAGAAAAACCCCTGGGATGTTATATTTGCTGTTGCCGTTTGTTGATCCATGGTTCAGACTAAACTGTGACAGTTCTGACCTTGTTGTTGGATTCCAAACATATCTTTAGTTCAGCTAGTGACAACACAAACCGTACAGAAGCTCAAAGGTGGTTAGTGGTTTTACTGTGGCTGTTCTGTCTAAAAAACAGAGCTAAGCTAACAGAACTAAGCTAACAGAGCTATACTGTAAACTATCAGCTGATGCAGCACGTGACGATTATAAGACACAGTGTTATTTTGAGTGACTGTCAAAGTAAGCATGTTTGAGGTTCAGTTTAAAGAAGAAAATGTAATGATACCATAATACAGATTTCTGCAAACAATGAAATTAATACTTTTTTCAGTGAGTGATACAGTCTGTGGATACATAGCATTGATTCATGGGTGGTTTAGGTAGTTGTATCGATAGCCTGCTACTTTAAAGATATTATTTCAAGCACAATTAAACACTTTAAGCTTATTAAATGCGTGCTTATTTTATTCATGTCTCTTAGTAAAACAATAACAAAAGATGTGTAGTCTGTGATGTTTTGAAGTCGAGTGGGATCATAAGAGTCATCCAAATCCATCTTATGCGACAGGAAGTAATCATGTGTATAGATGAAGAGATGGAGTGAGATTTTATTAGAAGTAGTGATGTGCTGTATATTTTTGTTGTTCGTAAGTGTTTGTAAAAGACATATGGTGCTATTGATAGATGATCAAATGAAGTGGGTAAATATATGTGTCAACAAAATACACAACATATTTATAAATTTTGAAATGCTAAAACTAATAGCCTAAAAAAAACTTGTATCTCATACTTCCATAACCTCTATTTGTCAGAGTTGATTACAAGCCCAGTCCACATGGCTTATTTATACATTCCCATTTCCATTTTGTAATTCATGTAAAAATCACCAGTTGTACCTTCCTGGTAGACGGTAAAGCTATAAATACGGTCCTGGAAACATGCGTAAATTATTCATGTTACTTTTTCACTGACCTCAATTCGTAACTCTTTTTTTTCCCCTTCCCTTCCTCCACACTCTGCCATGTCTTCCATCTCTTCCACATTGATTTGAAGAACGCTTTTTTTGCTCCTCTTTCTTTCTTCATCATACTTAATAGGTTCTGAAATGCATACAGTCCTGCGCAGAAGTCATAGTCCACCTTTATCTTTGTTGTTTTTCCAGGGATGAAATGAGCATCCATATTCACATGAACGAAGAACACACAAGAAATATGTGCATAGCCTTTAAAAAACACACAAAAAACTGAGCTAAATGTGTTGTAAAGCATAAAATCAGTATTTAGTGTGACCTCTGACCCCATTACAAGAAACAACACAAACAATTAGAAACATTTGACATGTATCGAATGAAACCTGGTATAAAACATAAGGAAATTAATGCAATAAATCTCATATTGTCTGAACAAAAGGGTTAAAGTTAAGTGAGTTTAAAATGTTCACCACCACACTAAAACTTGGCTAAAGAAAGAAACAAAACTGTACCCATTTGTAAATGGTTGTATATTACGTGTAGGTGACTGAGTGAATGAATGTTTTATATTATGTAAATGCACTGCAGTAATTATGGGCAATTTAATTGGGTTTTATATAGAATAGTGTTTTTGTTTTCTGTCTTCTTTTCTTCTTTTTTTGTTTTTACTGTATATTGTAATGTAATGTAATGTAATATATTGTAATGTACTGCAGTGCTGTAGAACAGCTCAGCCAGGAACAGGAACTGAAAATTAGCATTAGCTATAAACTCTATATGCATCTTATAAGCTGCAAGGTTGTAATTATGTTTGACTACACTGTCCCGTACAAAAACAAAAACAAGCATATAAATAAATATGATCATTTTGATTTATAGAAGATGTTTTTAACCTGAAACTACTGTTTTTCCTACTTTTTATACTTCACATATATCCAGACTAGGTCTAAATACAGAGACTCTGAAATGCATATGTGGATAGTAGAACTTTGCTAAACCAACAAACATTATTGGATTAAGACTTTAACCCATAAAGACCCAAACATCCATCACCGACCAAACGCATTGACTGATCTAAACTATTAAACATTAATCCTATCGATACATGTAAATAATCTGTGTAAAATGTCGTTTGTCATCTTTTGATGGTCATCAGATATGACCCATTTGGATGTTCAGAGGTTTTTTAGTTGCCATGGAAACACTGTCATCTTCTACAACATTGATTAACCAGTAAAACCCATGGGGTCAGATCAATGACAGTGGATGGAATTGATTAGTTATGTTCAGTTAATGATATATTTTTTTGAAAAAGTCACTTCTTTTTATATAATAACCCTCAACTTTAATCTGAGTTTTTGTGAACATCTACATGATAATTAACTTAAATAAAGATAGTACCTGATTTGCACTGATAGAATGCAAAATACAGAGGATAATTTTATAATAACTGGTGATAAATCTCTTAAGAAAGATTAAATATAGACAATTTCATTTGGGAACTGACAAAAGTAGCACTGGGTCTTTTATGGGTTAACACATTGATGTATTCTGATTGAAACAGGCCATTACAGCTTCACTGAATATATCACAGATCCAATGATTAAATGCACCAACGGTACACAAAGGGGCCTGTTTTGAAAACTGAAATCATGTAATTTTCGTCCAGTGATTGAATCAGTTCTCAGAGAGCGAGGACAAAGAGTTCAGTTCATGTATCTGTGCTGATTTGTATCAGACTTACAGTTGAAAAGACTCTTTCACAGTCGTGTTTATGGATGAAGAGGGCCGCGTGAATGAAGACGATTCTTTCTGAGAAATGTCAGAGCCGTGACTTCAACGAGTGATGGAAACACTCTGTTTACTAAATTCTTTTCCTCCAGATCCTTGCTGCATATCTTTTTTTAGCAAACTTAAGCAAACTGCATTATTTCACCTTTATTTTTATACCAATTTATCAATAAGTAGGCGTCTTCTGTGTAATTTGCATCAGCTGCTCCAAAAGCTGAACTTCCAACATCATCATCATCATCGTCATCACCATCATCATCATCATATACATTATTGGTTAAGTAAGTGGGAAATTGAAAAACATATTTACTGAATGCTTTTCATATTTTATATGTTGGAGGAATTTGGTGAAGGAAACCCACGTCCACCCACATCATCTTCATCTTCATCGTTATGTTCTTTCATCCTGCCAAATCCTCCTGATTCTGCTTTTCATCTCTGACCTTCACCTCCTCCTCTGCCATGTTATTTCTCATTTATTTATTCATTCGTACAGTTTAAAGTCACAGGGTTAAATATTGGTAAATCTGCAAAGGCATATTAATTGCCTAAACTGACCCATTCTCCATCTAGTTACATGTACACAGCATGACAACCATCCACTCTTACACCATGGTGTACCTTGAAATGGTTAGAGATATCAATAGAGTTCCTATTGATCACTGATAGGAAGTCATATATGGACCTTATTTAATCAGATGAGTTCTCCTCCGGTGGAAATACCACCCACTTTTATTGGGAGATTGATCTCCTGCATCAGGGCTGTTTCTAGCCTCTAAGGGGCCTTAAGCAAGAGGCTGTTTCAGGGCCCTTAATTTGTCAAACTACAATGAAGAAATTCTTAACCCTTTGGGTGGTCGACTAAGATGCAACAATCTCTTACACTTAATGAACAAAACAGACTACAGTTAAAATTAAACATCTTAAGTTGAGCCAGTGAGGTGTATTAAACTGTTAAAAAAAAACTACAATACAAAGAAATCAACAATCCTCTATATGTCAATAAATAAAATAGATTTTGAGTGTTTATAAAAATGTTTCAAAAGTCAAAGTCAAATGTTTACTTTAAATAAGAAAATACATCAGCTACTGAGCCAACAGTTTGATGGTAGATGGGTAGCTGTCAATCATTCCTGTCAGCGGCCCACTATGTCACTAACTGTTTGACAGTGGTCCAATAAACATGACCTAATAATGACACAAAAACACCAGCCACAGCTTATCACTGCAGTTTATTTTATTTACGTCCTACTTTTATTTTTTAAGTATATAAGGGATGTAATAAACACGAGATAGAGATAAAGACATGACATTGACATTTTCCTCAGATGAGGCTGAACATGCAGCTTTGGGGCCCCCTGGTGGCTTGGGGGCCCTAAGCATTTGCCTAGTTCGTCTACAGCAGTGGTTGTCAAAGTGTGGGGTGGGCCCCCCTGGAGGGGCGTGAAGACTTGCCAGGGGTGGTGGTGGGGGGTGTCACTCCTGGGCGTTTTCTTTCTTCAGGTTTGAACATGCACAGTTTGTGTAATGTAAATGGCGTCATTACAGCCACTGATATTATCATTAAAATTTTCTCCTTTGTTACTAAAATTAGTTTGTTGTTCTAAAACATTTTTACTTTATTGTCATAGTTGTAGATAATTGTACATTTCTTATTTTTATTTGTATACATCTTGTCTCAGGGGGCAGTCTTGTTGAGTTTATTTGTATTATACAAGCGAAAATCCAAATTATTTTTAAGTTGCATAATAAATAATTGAAGAAAAAGCAAAAAGTGTTTCGATATTGATGATTCTTTGAGTAAAAGTTATAATTGCACCACTGGTATAATATTGTTGGGGTTGTTTGTCCTCCAAAGGAGGGGCCCACAGAAAAAGACTGTGAACCACTGGTCTACAGCAAGGAACGGCTCTGTCCTGCATCAAGACCACAGTGACAGAACCTCACAAAAACAACTTATTATTGATAGTTGATAGAACATGCTGTACAGGTACATTGGTCTTATTTTGATGCCTGTTATCATACACCTCACATCTCCACGCTCTTTTCTTTGCAGGGTCTTGAGGTGTCCAAACCAGGCCGCTACCAGGCTCTGACCTCAGACAATAACTTTTTGGAGATGAGCGACTCTGGGGTGGAGTTCACCAGCTCTGGTGTCCCGTTAGACAGCGACACCGACGGTGGAATGACCTACGCCTCCCACAAACCCCTGCTCAACGCCGTGTCCCCTACAGCCGTGACTGAGGTCCACCCCGACAGCCCGGAGGCCACTGCGGCCCCTGACGGCGACCTCAGCGCCAGCCGGACCCCCGACTCTGCCATGAGCGCCAGCCCCGCCTCCAATCAGCACTCGTTTGTGGCTGCCACTCCGGACGGCAGCCTGCACGGGGCGCCATCTCCGGGAACGGCGTCCAGGGGCACCGCAGGGTCCGATTCAGCCAAGACGGAAGGAGGGGCTGAGAACGGCGAGGCTGGGCAGACGGAGGAATCAGCCCCCAGTACCTGAGAGGATACATGGGGTGTCTATTTGTTCTAAACTCATGTCTCCTTATACAGTAATGACATCCACAACCATCTGGCTCTGTGTTTCCGGGAACCCCCATCATGTCGCAACACCACAACTCCTTGATCACTGCATTACTCCAACAGCATCACAGACTCAAACATCCATGCTTTAGCCTAGTAGAACATAACTATAAGGCAGTCACACAAAGCGCACAATACGAAATGTAATGCACTATGCACTGAAAAATCACACGCAAAAGAGTAACCTCAAACTCAATGACAAGAAAGTTATTCACGTGCATATGGGAAATGCATGCATTTAAATGAAACCAAGTAGATATTGTAGTTCAGATCTGCAGAAAAAATGCCAGACTGAATGCATGCAAGCTTCAACAGACCGAAGAAGCGATGATGATGATGATGTGAAAAGGGTAAAAACACTCCTGCACTTATAAGAGAACACCTTAATGGGATCAATTGATTAAACTCCTGTCGTAAAATATTACACAGGAGTTCCACAGTATGTCAGTGCGCTGCAAGGAATCTGATGTTATATTTACAACCACAGCTTCTAACAACAAAAACTAAGAGCTTCTCCCCTTTTTTTCAGGTGAATCTCTTGGAGATGCCTCCGACATCTGCGTCTCAAGGCATCACACAAACACACTGATTGCATTTCATCCTACCACACACAGACTCTTTTAATTAACAGTACAAGCATGTCAGACACAAGTGCTATCTCAGCAGTCTTTCACTTCAACGCTATCTACCACAGAAACAGTGTTCGCGTCTTATTTTTGAAGAAACCTGCACATTGAAACAAGCTCTGTAGATTGAGTGTCACCCCTGCTGTTGTCTTCCTTTTTCTTTGCTGTCAAATCCTCTCCACATTTCAAGGCATCACCTGGAAAAAAAAAAAAAAAACATAAGAAGTTTCCAAGCGTCCACTTCATCTCACTCATGTCATGATGAATGCCAGTAAAAGCATGCCCAAGAACAACAGCCAACGGTGGAAACGATCCTTATTTATTTTAGTTTCTGTCACCAGTGGAGTCATCACAAGGCCTGTCAGAGCAAAATAAAATCCAGACAATATTTTGCAACACTTCTGGGACTTTTGGAAGACTTCCCGAGAACGTAATTGGATTCCTGGTCTTTTTTGCAGATGGACCGATTCATAGACACCAGGAGTGAGGAGCGGTGATAAAAGAGACGACGGAGATGGAACAGGGTGCTATTCGGGGAAGAGATAAATGACTCGCATGATTTAAGGCCTCCTCTTTTCATCTCAGCCTCCATCCATCTGACAGAGCTCTGATTATTGTAGCCCAGTTGTTTGCCAAAATGAAGTGACTGGAAAGACGCATTTGGATCAATCTGCGATAACGATGCAGCCTACAGCCCCAGTGGAATGAGACTGAATAACAGTGATTATGAGAGGTGTGTCTCTGTGTGTATGTGTGTGTGTGTGTTGGGGGAGTTTATACAAAGCTGCCAACAATATTAATCAGTCAGAGCTCTGCATGGAGACATGATTTTATAGAAGAAAATAGGAAAAGTAGGAAATGGAAAAAAAGAGGGATACTGTCAGGGTTAGTGATTTGATCAATGTCGGTAATTCAACAGCGGATGAATCCAAACCCCACCATACATTCATGCATTTATGATAACCTTAATGCAAAAATATCTCAACATCCACTCAGCCATTATAGAAACTGGTGAATAGGACATCCACATTCATCCTTTTCAGTTAAAAGCTTAAATGGGAGGTGAGGTAAATCTGAAAAAGGATTGAACATTACTATTTCAAATTGTTCTTCAATTTTTTAACAAGGTCAAATTTACCTTCTCCCAGTATTTAAGCCATTTGTGTCAAATATGGTAAAATATTCTGCGATTATGTTTCAACTCAAAGGAAATCCTAATCCTAATATTCCTTCAAAGAGCTCTTAAGCATGTGTTGTTTGCAAAAGGAGCATGGTATAACACAGTACAGATGTTGTCTTATAACTGCTAAATGACATTTTTGGTGAAGATTTGTTATTTAAAAGACCTACAAAACAAAGTCGAAATATATTTACCCAAATGCTGATCGTCATTTGCAGTAAAAAAAAAAAAGGAAATAAAAGAAAAAAATAAACGGCACCAGACCACGGAAGAGAGTGGAAACGGTGGCATCGGTTCAAACAAATTAAAAAAGAAGCATGAAGAGTGTCAATTAGATTAAGCTCCCACAGTCCTAACAACTGTTTTTGGCTAATTAGTTTCCTTTCCTCGCTACGGAACAAGGCTGTGGGCTAATTCAGGTCACAGGAAGCTGATTTACACCAACGTTTCATGAAATCGGAGCAAGTCGACACAAATTGCTGAAAGAATTCCAATCCTGCAGAGAGCCCCCATTCAGAGAGAAACACATCTACACCTCTAGGGGATCAAATCTGTACAAGTGGCAACATACATGACACGCTCCGCCAACCGAGAAACGTGGAACCACATTAGTAGTCATTAAAAGTCATCCCTAAAGTCCCATTCACCCATCGCTGTTAGAGACAGTCGTTAGCATTATGGCTACCTCTCACTGTAACTGAACTGATGTCAACAGAGGAAATCTACTTGGTTTATCACCTTCACCAAAAGCGGTCAGACAGAGTGATTTTTTTTTTGTGAAAAGCACAACATAAAACTTTAATTTTGAAACAAGGAAAAGATTCACATTTGTACTCAAATGTAGTAAAAATGAGTAGCAGCTATTGTAAATACAGTAATCTGCAAAAAAACGACTAGCTAGTTCCCTTGTTATTCAGGAAATCTGTACATGTCAGTGCATGTTTTATAGGATAGGCCATGCTGAAGCAGGGGTTCCTCGATTTATTAAGATATATATACACATTAAAAGGCAACAGTAGTGAATCTGAAAACTGTCTTGACGCGATGGTCGAAGGAATTGCAATGAAATCTCAAGCAATATTATTGATTATAGCACAGAAGTATCACTAACACCCACATCTCATACAAAAGAAATCAGACATGTCAACATCAAACCCCGTGTCCCACGATTGTAAATATAATAGTATGTGGTTTGCATGTGTATAGCGTGAAAATACTAATATATTTCTTACTGCAAGGCTTATGCAAGATTTTATACTCTTAAAAACGCTGCATTGATCCTTTAATGACATGTCCACAGTACGTTGAAGTCTTGACATTATGTGCTGGAGATTCCTTCAGATGTGAAGCGTCGCTGGTCATCTGTTTACGCGTGTGTGTGTCAGGGTGAAATGCTTTCATCAGAGCCTCTTTGAGCAGGGTTCAAGCAGCGTTAAGTCGTGAATAATCTGACGCAGAGTTGGTTTAGTCCTGCTGGGTGTCTGCAGGTCCAGTATGAATATGGAATAGAATATATGCAACTATACTGTGCATGTACCAGGTGTCAAACTCACGGCCCGTGGACCAAACCCAGCCCACCAGAGGGTAAATCCATCCTGTGAGATGAATATGTGAAATGCAAAAATTATACTGAAGATATTAACAATCATTCTTCTTCAGGGGCCACATAATGTTGTATTTTGGTTTTAATCCATAAAGACCCAAACAACCATTGGTGACCAAAATGATCTGCTAATATTCAATATTTAATAACTTCTCATCCATTATTTCTATCAATTCATGTAATTAATTGGTGCAAAATAGAGTTTTTCATTGTTTCATAGTCATCAGATATGACCCATTTGGATGTTCAGAAGCTCCATAGTTACCATGGAAACGCCATCATCTTCTACAACATTAATTCACCAGTAAAACCCATGAGTTGAATCAATGACAGTAGATGGAGACGCTTGGTTTATGTTCAGTTAATGATAGATTTGCTGAAAAAGTCGCTTTTCTTCATTTTTCTCTGTTTCTGATATTATGACAATTAACTTTAATCTGAGCTGTTTTGAACTTCTACATGATCAGTGTATTAAATATGGGAAAATACCAGATTTTTTTTTAAGAAATATGTGCAATTTTTACAATATTCAGACTATTACTAAATGTTTTGTACATTTATAGATCCAGTAAAATCTGTAAGTTGTAATGAACTTGCAGTATAAGCAGTGGCATAATATTGTTAAAATTGCACTTATTTTTCTTAAGAAATGTCAAGTTGCTCATGTTATTTGCAGTTTTTAAAGGAGAGTTTGTAAATGTAAACATTTTCATAATGTAATTTTACTTTTAACACTGTCATTATTTTACTGATCCGGAATTGGTACTGAATTGTTAAGCTTTACTTCTGCAACATGTGTTTCTTCAACATCAAATCCACATATCTGATGTTAGAAATCTTAAAAATCTGCTGTACTCAGCTATAATAAACAATTCAGCGCTGGTAATAATGCACAGAAAAATGTGTAAAAATCTGCATTTTGTAAGTGAAAACAGCTCAATTTATTACTTACTTATTTCATCCCACCTCCACAGTGGCATAGTCAGAATTTTAGCATAACTCTGTCATGAAAATTTACATATAAAAATCTGATTTGTAGTCATTTTCAGACTTTCATAAATAGTTGATGTTCCTATGTAAAACCTACTTCTGTATGGGACCATATTAACAAAATTTTTTTTAAAATTAAACTTCACTTTATATTTACCTGCAATTAATGAACTTAAAAAAGATGATTGTCAAAAAAATAAAATAAAATAAATAAAATTAACCTAAATTTGGTAAAAAATTACCTTTAAATGACACGAAATGGTTAAATGTAGGAGTTTGACACCTGTAGACACCCTGTGAGTCTAAAAACAGCCTATGAGACAGGACCAAGGTGGATGAAACACAGAAAACAAACATCCAGTCCAATAAAATGAAGTCGTTCTTGTCCTGACTTCTCTGACCTTTCAGAAGAATCACATCTCAGAGGTCTTTGGCTGGAGGTCTGTGGATCTCAGGAGGCTTCATGAGAGGATTTCTCCCTGTCATTCCCCCCCTCAGTCTGACATTCTGTTTCATTACCCATCAGCCCCTTTTCTGGTCGCCTCTCAGAACAGAAGTGCTGGTATGTGTGTGTGTGTGTGTGTGTGTGTGTGTAGTGGGGAGGTTTAATGAAGTACTCTTTGGTTTCTGGTGGATTTGCTCTTCTGTTAATCTACTGTTCTGCACTTCTCCAAAGAATCTGATGAAAAACCATGAAATATCGTCTGCAGTGTGGAGGAGCACTAATACCTCTGATTATCGTCGGAATTTTCTTTAGCACAAAATACTCAAGGAACTGTCAACCGAAGTTTCTGACTCTCACATCAATTAATTCTCATTCACTCCGGTGCTCTCAGCTCAAGTACCTATTATCATTGGAGTCAAGGCAGAAAATTACTGATAATAATTGAAAACCATCGATCCCTGAACCCGAGCTTGGTTAACTCTATTTTATTGTGAAAACACTTGATGACAGCAGACGTTTTCTCTGAGGTTACACCTGAGCAACACTTCTACTCTGAGATGCACTATGTGGACAAAAGTATTGGGACACGTTGAATTCAGGTGTTTCTTTTCTAGTAGGGGTTTGGGATTAGAAGCTGCACAATATATCATTTGAGCGTCATCATCGCGATGTACGTGTGCGCAATAGTCACATCCTGCGATGTAGGAGGCAATTGAACTCAACGTGTTCTAATTTAAAGGTACCTGACACACACTGAGCACAGCCATCCACTAGTCATAATCATTGTTAATCAGTTTGCCAAAGCAGACCACGCCCCCTGCACATGGAGTGAGTCGCTGGTAACAACATTGAAAAATGAGCAACGAGTCAGAGAAAATCCAAAAAGCGAAGACTTGGTGCCAAAAATCCAATCCAATCCAATCCAACTTTATTTATAAAGCACTTTACAGCAACCACAGTGGACCAAAGTGCTGTACAGA
>JAPTGZ010000003.1:34442961-34457311 GCA_029814645.1 Fowleria isostigma
GGGTGTTGCCAGGCCCTACTGGAAACGATTTAGGGTTCAGTGTCTTGCTCAAGGATCGGAGACAGGGTCTGACCTCTACCAACTGAGCCACAGCCGTCCCAAATGTCTCAGAAGCAGAGATAGAAGGAGAATCTTTATTGTCAGTGTTACACTGAAATTTTTCCTCCGCATTTGACCCAACCTAGATGTTATAGTACACACACATACTGCATGCTAAGGAGCAGTGGGCTGCCGTCTTAGGCGCCCGGGAACAAATGGGGGGGGGTTAAATGCCTTGCGGAAGGGCCCATCAGCCAATATTTCTTTGCCAGCCCGGGGAATCAAACTGGTGACTCTTCGGTCCCACTCTCCAGCCGACTGCTTAGCCATCTCAGCCATGGCTGCCCCCAAAGATATTTGACTGTAGATGCTATGTCCAATTAATCTAAATATCGGACCTATTCTCTGCACATATTATTGTACAGTATTTCATCTGATGTCTGTGTATACGTATGTTTTGTTTGCTAACCTGTCTGTAAATTATCCTGCTTTACCAGGATGTTCTCGAAAAATAAAGCTTAAATAAAACAAGAGAATAGTTGTCATCAGTATACCTGTACATATCAGCATCATAAATGCGACATGCCCCTCTGCCACCACACTTCTTGATGGACCATTTCAGGCAAGTTGAATCAATCAGGGCTCCAAAATATACTGGAGCAGGAATTCCACCTGCACAGATATACACACAGCACATTAAGAGCAACACATGGAAACATTAGCTGGGTTAATACAATTGCAGAAAAAAATTATTAGACCATCAAAAGTCATCAAATCATGACATTTCAGTTATGCAATCAAGTACTAGCTCCTGTGTGTATCATATGACTAAAACAGACAGAAAAGAAAAGAAAACATGGAATGCCTGCAAGTTTTTGTCAGTACAATGCCATATATATTGATATAAGAACTTTTGTGATTTTGACCATCATATTTGTCCAAACAAATGTAACTTTAGTTGTACCAGGCATTAAAAAAAAACATACAGTGGTCTAATAATTTTTTCTTTGACTGTATATAATTGAGGGACTTTTGAAATCCATGGGATAGCTTGCATACATATTTATTCAAAGTTAAAAAAAAAATAAATAAATAAAATGTTTTTTTATGTTCAGTATGAGCAGTCTTTAAAAATTCCATATTTAATTACAGAAGTGATCACTTATTAATAAATGATTAATAAATAATAAATGACTAGATATACTAAAATGTCAACTAAACTGTCCAAATTAATAACAACTGCCTACTTATCAGCTAAACAATAATGAAATGAGCTTATTCAAAAATCAGATTTTGATTGTGTTCTTTTTATGAAGTTGATAGATTTCTTTTTTGGCAATATATCAAATTTATTTGGAAAATGACAAATTGTATCTGTGTCTGAGAAATCACTTTCAACTAAGTTACCCATGACAAAAACACCTCTGAAGTAAGTGTTAATTTCTAATCACATGACCTGCTCCACATGATGTCATTTCCAAGAAAACACTGGACAGACTACAACATATGTTCTTTCTCCTCTTTATGACTTATTTAATATAAAGTAGTGTGTGAGTCAAGTGTGGATTTATTACTCTTATGTCAACAATGTTACTACAATATCTTTATAACTTTCAATTTTAATTTGACTCTATATGATATTTAGAGGAATCTTTCTGTAAAAATGTCATGTGGTCTTTATGGTTATGATCATTTTAGACCTGAAAACAGAAAAAAATGTCAACTGTACCTGTCAACTATGTTACCCCATAAAGGTCACTCAAAAAGTTCCTCTATTACATATTGACCCATCTCCTTCTCAAACTAAAGTTTTCCACCACAGCAGGAAGTAAAGGGAGACGGCAGAGGCAGCTGTCTTTTGTGACATAGCAAAAGTTACAGACAAAATGGACAATAAATAGAAAAGAAGAAAATAAAATAGTTATTTACATACAACAGAGTGTAAAAAAAACCTTACCAAGAGTTCTTGTAACTAAGGCCTGTATACCAAGTGCCAAGGATTTGAGCTCAGGTGAGATGCATCTGCAATCATAAAGGCAACACCACTTTTAGAGAACATCAATAGAAAAGCACAGCAATAACTTGACTGGAGGCTTTATGCTGGAGTGGACACACAGACCGTATGATGACCATGTATCCAGGCGTGGCTCCCAGAGAGTTGATGAAGGAGCTGAGAACAGACACCGCCATGTAGGAGGTGAAACTACGGCTGCAGTCCTTGGCATGAGGACACTGTCCCAGCCTCACGGAGGTACTGCTGCCTGCTGGGTAGGAGGTGGATACACAGCTGCAGTTGTGAAAGACCTGATAAAAAGAAAAAAAAAGACAGAAAAAAAACCCCCATGCAAATGTCCATTGCCATAGGGGTAAATACCAGAAAAGATAAACCAATTAAAATGAAGAAACTGCTTTTTATGTTTTTATACTCTATCGCTAATGACCCATATCACTTTTTTTCTTTTTTTTTTTTACACAGTCACGAATTAACAGGAATGTTGTGAATAAACACAGAAATACAATGAATGAAAGTGTTATTAACACATACAGGAAAATTGAAGGTACATGAAATGGGATACAGTTGTGGAAAAAGTTGTTAGACCACCCTATGTTTTCTTCAATTTCTTGTTCATTTTAATGCCTAAAGATACACTTGTTTGGACAAATATAATTTGACAAAAATAGCTCATAAGAGTTTAATTTAAGAGCTGATATCTAGTCATTTTCCATGGTTTTCTTGATAACCAAAATCACATAAGTTCTTACATCAATAGCTATGATACTGTACTGACAAAAACAATGCTTTTATTCATTCCATGTTTTACTTTTCTGTCTGTTTTAATCATATAATACACACAGGAATTAGTACTTGATTGCATAACCATTGTTTTTGATTACTTTTGATGGTCTAATAAGTTTTTTCACAACTGTATAATCCAAAAAAAACAAAGGTATGTGTTGGAAAGTAACCCATATCTATGCATGGTTATACATCGTATTTATTAAAGAAATGTAAATTACAAAAAGTTCAAGCCTGAGTAGACTCAGAGTTTTTTCAATGGTTAGTATACAGGTTTTTGTTTTGTTTTTTTCTTTTTATAAGTGCAGTATATGTGCAGCCCTACAGTGTTCTTGCCGTGTCCAGTGGAGCTGATGCACCCAGCCATACATGGTGAGATGTAGGTGATGCCACTGTCTGAGCACACAGGGTCCCAATCCTCAGTGGAACAGGAGCAGTCTCTGTTACACTCTGAGAAGAGCATGTCAGTGTCGTGGGATATGGTCCGTGTCCTACAGGCAAAGTGGACAGAGGTTTCACTGTTTGTTGAGTGTTGTGTCTCTGATTGGCTCAGGAGTACATCCACTTATTTGTGGGATGTGTACAGTAGTAGGTGGTTGAAATAACTGAACATCAGTTACTTATACCAGTACCTGAGTCAGCTATCTACCTGTATGTCTGTCGGGAGATTATCAGGGTTTTCTAAATCTGCATTTCCATTTATTCTAATAGGCCACAGTGACCCTTCATCAAAATGGATGTGCATATAAGGAGTGGGTGTCTTGATAAAAGAGGATGCATCATGGTCCATCACAGTGGATAAATTACATGGATGTAAAGAATCATATTTATAGTTCTGGAGGGGCTTTTTTGTTTTTTATTGAAGGAGAAAATATCACTCTCATCATTTAAAAGATCAGTGAGAGACATACATCTGGAGTACTGCACCTGTTTTCAGCTCTTTTAGTTTTTAGCTGTTTTTGTTTTTAGGTTTTCTATTTGTTATGTCATTGTGATCAGTTCTGCTGTCCATCCTGTTTGTTTGTTGTATACTTAATCCGTTCTGTTTGTTTTACATGGAACATGTGCTGCTATTTATTCTGTTTGTGTGCTGCCTCTTGGCCTGGTCATTATTGTAAATAAAAATCACTTCTCAACTAACTTATCGGGTTAAATAAAGGTTAAATAAAATATGCCATAAGAGTCAAACACTGCTTTACTTGTATTTGTGTAGTTGATGTCCCAAAAGATAGGCTTTATGTTGATAACTAACACACTAATACACTTAGATAATCCTATCTGTTCCTTTTCTTTAGTCTGTGCAGTTAAATTTTAGTTCTTGTTTGATTTAATTTAAATTTTTTTCTGATAAAAAAGTTACATGTCCTCGCTGGCAGGTAGTCAGCCTACTAACTCTGGACAGCAAGCCTGTCCCTGTCCAAAGGCGATACTTACTAACTACTACATTCAGCACTTTAAATCAGAATATAAAGCAGTGGTCTTAAAATAACATAGAGATAAAGGACTATGAAGGTCATGTGGTGTTTTTCTTTTTTTGTCTTCTTATGTGTGTGTTTTGTTTTGTTTTTTGCTTTTTCTCTTATTTTTTTTACTTTAGTCATTGACATTAGTTAAATATTCGTACATTATTCACACTATTTTGTTTTGATGCCTATAATCTGTTGGGTTTTATTGTATTTTTCTCTTTATTGGGTACATTTGTGTTCTGTATGTTGTTGTTAAAGTTAGTTTTGGTGTACTAATACATGTTTATAAGTAATTTCTCTGATATAATTGCAACCATACAGGTTTAAGGAGTGAAACTGGGGGTGGGAGTAAAATAGTTTTACTTCTTCTCACACCCTTATGGGCAACTAGGGGTGTATATTAATAGTGAATTATTGTATAAATTTATGTATATTTGTGTACACACATGATATGTGTATAATATGTAAATGTTATGTTATTTCTGTTGTGAATTGAAACAACACTATACGTAGTGTGCACAAGCTCAAAATCAATCAATCAATCAATCAATCAATCAATCAATCAATCAATCAATCAATCAATCAATCAATCAATCAATCAATCATTTGTTTGGTCTGTGCAAAATTATAAATGCACAAATGGCACTTCTACAAAAACAACTATTACAATGCCTTTAGCCTCCTGACCCTGTAAAAGCCTTACATGGTCGGTTATTTTGGTTTCTTTAACATGCTGATAATTTCTTTAATTGCTTCTCAGCACTGACCCGTTGTATGAAACAGTGAGACCAGCCACAGGAATGTTGTCACACTTGGTGCCAAACTGTAGAAGTAGGAGGAGGTACGCCATGAAGGACGTAGCAAATGAGAGCTGAGCCCCTGATACCACACTCAGCTTATACCTCTTCATCAGCAATCCCCCCAAGAAGATGCCCAGAGCCACCACCGGCAGGTTCAACACACCTGCAGAAGAAAAGAAACAGGTCACTGCATACAAAACAGCCCTCTCACCTGCTGAATTTATTACTTTTCAGCCATGAGTTCATCACTTGTTTACTATTGAATCTGTCATGAGGTGGCTTTAGGTTCATAGTGATTCTGTTGGATGACCTTTGCAATATGATAAAGCAAAGAATATCATCACCTTCCTAAAATAATTTTTCAAGAAACACAAAAAACGTAACCAAATAAGTCATTCTGGTCAAAAAAACACCTAGGCAGTTACTTTAGGAAGGTTACAATATGCAACTTTTTCATCAACAAAATAAAACATTTTTATCATACAACTTGGATAAAAAAAAAGTTATTGATAAACAATAAAATTTACAATTATTTTAGCTCTACTTGGTTAGCAGTTGATTTAAAAGATAAATCTAATAACTAATAATGTAATCCTATAAATGGCAGCTCCACCTCTGTTGATATACTCCACTGGAAGGTTTTTGATTTATTTTCAGATTTATTTTTTTTTACCAATAAGGAAGTTGGCCCTGGATGCAGACTGTCCAAACTGCTGTTCCATGTATTTGGCTTTGAAAGTCAACAGGCCAATGAAGGAGTTGAACTTCAAGAGACTCCCACAAAGGAGCAAAAAGAAGGTTGGATTTCCCAACAGGCGCTTCAGCGAAGGGAAAAACCCTGTGAAGTGAAACATAGTAAGAGTGTAAAAAAGACTTACCACATACTGTCCATTGCACAGGTAGATGTACACTTTAGATTGTATCAATGATTAACTGAGCACAGGGCTATTTTAAGGTATTTCTAAAACAGTAAAGATGAACAATCAGATGCCTACCTTTAGCAATGTCAGTAAGTTTGAGGTTGTGGTTGTTGTTGAGGTCATCCTCTGTCCCTCTCTCACTGATGGGACTCAGCTTGTCCTTGTCTTCCTCCTGCTTGGGGAGCGAGCGGGGGAGGAACCAGAAGGGGATGCTGGAGATGAGCAGGAGGGCAGAGGAAACCAGAAACCCCAACCACCAGGCGCCCACCCAGCGGGCATCTTTAGGAGTGATAATCACACTGTCTGGATGAAGGAGGAAGATAAAGGATAGATGCACAATCAGAGTTTGTGTCGACAAAGAAGGCTACTCTCTAGTAGAATTTCTTATCTTTTGAATTTATTGAGATAAAGTGGATCATTTCTGTCGCAGCTACCTGATATAGAACACTGTCCTCTTCAGTTCCACTTTGCATTGTGGATACACCAACTGAGTTCATTTGACAACTTTCTGTACTACAAATGAAAGTCAGAATAATTCCTCACAGGGGCAATGAGTGAAGCCCTCACTAACTGTTTCTGACAGCACTGCCCCTTTTTTTGCACTGAGCCACAGGCCTGGTCTAAATGAGGCTGAACCAAAGCTGGGGTTGCATGCCTCTTCAGACGGAAAACGTGAAGCCAAAAACTGTAGGCAATTATTATTATTATCCATGCATTCATAAATAGGAAGGCAACTTTTATGTTATATACCTTTTTCTGTCCTTCCTCTTGTGTTAGGGTCGGCACCAACCCATTTTAGGTTTTAAATAATAAAATTAGTTTATTGCATCAAGGCTCTTTGACTTTGTCAGGAACCTGTATTTCAACAAAATTATATATATATATGTTGTTTTTTTTTTCTTTGCTCTGGTTGAAATTATGACCTTTGTGTTGTTATGGTCCATTTTGACCCAGTTATAAAAATAAGATTATAAAGCAATAATTAGATTCAAAACTGAAATCATAAGTGTACTGTCAGCCAACACACTGACACCAACTCCTCCAACAATCATGTGAGCTTTTGGGGATTCTCATTTTGTCTTGTTATCCAGTACATCTGCACAAAAACAAAACAAGCATAGACGGGCATGTCCAGACATGTGAGGTCAGTTCAGTCTAGAGATGGTAACTGTCAGAGGTCACATCAAGGGGTATACTGACAAAAAAAGGCCCAAAGGCCCACATCAAAAATATTAAAACTAATATTTTCATGAATAAGGAAGAATAACAAAGTAATCAACAATTGAGAAACAAATTGGATAATAGGTAAGTGTTTTTAGTGGATTTTACAGCTAATTTAAGACATGGATCAAAATCGACCCGTTAACATAAGAGATAGTAACGGAAAGATAACACAAGAGGGAGGTTAAACACGAGCCTGCCCACTCTGTTCTAGCTGACACATATTAAAAGGCAGTGCACTTACCCATATCAACATATCCAATGTCCACATATAGTCTGGCACAATAGGACCCCAAAAGGAAGCCACACATAGGTCCCAAGAGAGTAATGGTCTGGAGGCAAGCTGTCAATGACAACAACATAACCACAGAATAGGAAAAATAGGGAATTTCCAACTGGACAAACGCTGTCATCAATGACATCTTACCAATATAGAAGGGGGAGTTTTCAGCTTTAGCAAAGTCATCTATGTAGGAGATGCCCAGAGGGGTGACCGGGGTTTCTCCAATACCCCTCAGAGCATTTCCCAGGAAAACATAGACCCACATATTGGAACCAGCCTCCTTCACACAGCCTGCAAAAAGACACCAACATCAGGATCCATATAACACAACTGGTTTCAACCATCTTACAATCTAGGTCATGTTATTTTACAGACACCATGAGTCTATAATACACCATAATGATTGATGTGACTGGACTATTCAGCAGAGCGGAAAACCTCTCCTTCTAGTAGCACATTGATATTGCCACACTGTGTTGAATGTGTCTTTATGAAAAAAACTCATCTAAAGTTTATTAAAAGCTACACAAAACTTAAAATGTCATCCTTCAGTCCACTCATATAACACTGAAGGATAATATGATTACACAGTCTCTCTAAAGCCAGATGTATGAATACAATCTGATGTTGTTTCAATGTGCTTTATTGCATAAAATCATACTGTATGGTTTTCTAAAAAACATATCTTCAGAATGGCTGCAACGAGTCAATACCCTGTATTATGTGGAAGCATGAGATGAAGAAGAATTAATTTAACCCAACAATAGAAAGACTGTTGCCACAATGCTTGAGTCCAGGCCCATCTCAACAGAGCCAGAGCAGATTGAAAAAAGCATTGCTCCTGTGCAGAAATATCCTCAACCTGAATTTATTATAACAAATATCAGACACATCTACTCTTTCTGTGAGACTCCAAGAGCTCATGTTGTTGAACTTTTTGCTTTTCCTTTACAGTGTCAGAGCTTACTCTGCTTAGCACAGGGCAGTTCACAGGCAGCATACACTGATAAATACATTGACGTAAATTAAAATAAGAGGCTTGTCCTGTTACCACAAATGTAAAACAACATTATGAAGATTTAGTCTGGTTCTACAGGCTTCGCAATGGTTAGTGGTGCTGTAAAAAATACTATAATTTTATATATTGTAATATCACAGCTAATAAGCTACTTATGATTCTTTCTATTTTACACTTTTGCCACTTGTCTCTGCTAGTACTTTTATTCTGTGACTATTAAACTATATATACATGTTATACATATACATATTGTGGATACTATAACATTATATTATAACATGATAAGCTATTTATTATTACAACTACTTTGCCAATTGTTACTGCTGGTACTTCCCAATGTGTAATGGTGTTTTTTTTTCACTACTGTTTTTATAACTTTTTTTTTTTGTAGTTATGCGATTGTATTTTTTGTATTACTTTTTTTTCCTTGCAGGGTTTCTCATCTGTATGCTCACTGTTGTGTTGCTTTTGGAACGTCAATGTCCTGAGGACTCTGCCCAGGGGACCAATAAAGTTCTATCTAATCTAATGTAATCTAATCTAGTTTAATCTAATCTAATCTAATCTAATCTAATCTAATCTAATCTAATCTAATCAAACTGTAACAGAAATTAATTATGCTCGTGGAAATTTGGCAACCAAAATCATCCACTGATCTAAAATGTTTAATAACTTCTAAGCCACTAAACCTATTGATACATGTAAATAATTGGTGTTAAATATAGTTTATTACCTTTTCATGGTCATCAGATATGACCCATTTGGATTTTCAGAGGCTCCGTTGTGAACGTAGAAACACTGTCATAGTCTACAACATTGATTTACCAGTAAAACCCATGGAGTTGGATCAGTGACAATGGATGGAGACAATTGTATTGACATTCAATTCATTGATATCTTTGCTGAAAATGTGTTTTTCATCAGTTTTCTGGTTTTGATATAATAAACCTAGGCTTTAAACTGAGCTTTTTATGAATATCTACATGAACGGTTAAATATAAGAAAATACATGATTTTCACTGAACCCCCCCTGCCCCCATAAAATACAGAGGATAACATTATAATAAATGATGATAAATCACTTAAGAAAGGTTACATATAGAGAAAAATTAGTTTGAGAACTGCCATAAAGGTAGCTCTGGGTCATTATGGGTTAAATTCAGTTTTACCTGTATCACCATCCACAGGAGGGTCTATCTGTATCTCTGGTTGTCTCAAAGGGTCTGCACAAGCAGCGATGCTCACGCTGTCATTCTGGAAAAGCTGAATGACCGTGTCGTATTTGTAGCTGTGAAAATCAGTTTTGCCACAATGACATTATTAAAAATGTGCTTGGAAGTCTGTTTTCATCATATGTGTTTTTAGATTTCTCTGAAACATGGTGTCCAAAAAATTTATTTACCGTTCCATGAAGAAATGTGTAAGGCCAGTGAGTAAGGCCCCCACAGACATGAGGAAACAACCCACAGCAATGAGCCTGGGCCGGTGCAGTTTGGCTCCAAAATGGCTGACAACAGCTAAGAATAACAAGTTGCCTATCTCCAAGAAAAAACATGAAAAATAATCATTTTTACCAGATGCTGGAGGCCAATGAGAAAGAGTTGCCACTGAAATCAACACACAGTCTGTACCCATTTCAAAACTGCCATCTATGAGTCCTACGTGTGTGGTGGAGAGGTCGAAGCGTCTCTCAATCTGAGTGATGGAGCTCTTCATGTAGGTCCCTGTCAAAGCTTTGGAGAAGTAGGTGAAGGACAATGCCACGATGAACAACTAGAATGACAAAAAAAAAAAAAGTAAAAGTACAGTCTTGGACAAAAGTCTTGTTGCATAAATACACAACACTGAAAATATCTAATATCTCAACTCCTGATTATGTAATAAAGATCATCAGTGACTCAAAATTATTCCAATTATTCCAGGTTCATACATGTGAGCAAACTGAAATTTATAAAAAATATATTTTGAATCTTTACAGCTTGTTAAAGATCCACAGAACAGTTTTTTCCTCTACAAAAGTCTTATCTTAATCAAATGGACAAATTTGTAGGTCATAATAAACAAAAGATAAATTAAGTAAAGAAGTTGTTGCTCCAAAAATAGGTAATTGTTAACTATAAAACTGAAATTTGTTCCTATTTATTAATCTGCCGTTTTCATTTTAGGTTGATGCTGTTGTTTGTTTTTAAATAGGTCATTGTGCACTTCTTAAACCTTTTTAAACTTTTATTGAAGCCTATCAGGGACTAAAGTGTGACATTGTTACTATGTTCTGGTATTTCAATTTATTTGATATTTAATTCTTTTTTATTTGAGTCCAGATCAGTGACCCTCTGTGAGTACTTGTCCATGCGCATCTACAAGTGTCCTCTGTGCCTCTGTTTTGTTTCTTGTTCCGTCTTGATGTTATGGAGCTGATGCCCTCTTGTTACTGCAGAAAAAATGTACCTGCGGGTCTAAATAAAGTTACCTTGACCTTGACACAAAATATACCAGTTCAAGAGTAACAACTCTTCTGACAACATGCCCAAGATCAGTCCAGAGACCAAAGTGTTGATCATCAAGAGCTTGAAGTCTAGGTCTCCTGCTGAAGTTGCAGACATCTTCAGTAGATCCAAACAGCAAGTGGAGAAGATTTGTCAGCGCTACCAAGAGACTGGTGATGTTCATGACAAACCCAGGTCTTACAGACCCCGCAAGACAACTGCTTCAGAGGACAGACTGATGGTTCATCAATCTAAGGCCAGTCTCTTTTTGACTGCTACACAGCTCCAGGAGAACTGGACACCAGCACGGCCTGTTTGAACAGCAACTGTATGTTCAATTCTTGCTCGTAATGGTCTTCTTGGTCGTATTGCTGCTCAGAAACCAGCACTAAACAAAAGACAACTTGAAAACTATTCTACAAGGCTCAAAGCTTGCAGAATGGTTGGACAGAAAAAAAGTGGAAATAAATGGATTTTTCAGATAAATCATCAGTTGAACTTCATCCCAAGCACCAGCGGTATTGTAGATAACCTGCTGGAACCTGTTTGGATCCTCACTTTACCCAGAAAACAATTCAATTTGGAAGCGTAAAGATTATGGTTTGGGGTTGCATTCATTATGGAGGTGCCTGGGAGATCTGGAAAGTGGGAGGTAACTTTGGCAGTGTCAAATATCCAGATATTCTTGACTCTCACTAAATTCCTAACTACAAGAGAGGTCAGAGTCTCCAGCTGGATGGAGCTCCTGGCCACACCTCAGGTTCCACGATGAAGTTCCTTAGCGTGAAGAAGATCAAGATTCTTCAGGCTTGGTCAGCACAGTCACCAGATATAAATATCATTGAGCACATCTGGGGAGGAATGAAGGAGGAAGCATGGAAGACCAAAGCAAAGAACTGAGAGCAGCTCTGGAATGCATGAAGGCAGCCTTCCATCCCTGATGACTCCATCAACAAGTTCTACCACTCTGACAAACAGGATGGCAACTGTTCTGCAGACTAAAGGAACCTATACAAAATACTAAATTTACATTTTTAGACCATAATGCAGTAATAGACTGAATTTTTAATTGTTGTTGTATTAAACTTTAGAAAAAGATTAAATTTTTTGACTATAATTTGATTGATTATAATTTGTGATAAGACTTTTGTCCGGCTGGAAGTGGATTTGTTCATCATTACCAAGCAATAAATATTCATGAAATCTATACAATTGTAGTTTTGTAGAATATTAATAAAGTGCAGATACTTAGCATCACTATAAGTTATGAACGACTCCAATTGGTTAAATAGCATTCAAGTTAGTAGGTGTTATAAATAAGGTAGTTACATGCAACAAGACTTTTGTCCAGGACTGTAAGCACCACAAAAAAAAACAAAAAAACACTGTACTATATCTAAACTGAGTTGGCTTTATTATTATAAGTAATAAAGAACATAAAACACGAAGTCCTAACTGTGCATGAGTCGACTGATAACCTGATTTCTTCTGAACCAAACAGACAGAACAGACAAAAAAATGAGGTAAAAGTTTGAAATGAAATTGGATGTAAATGTCTTTTGGGAGAAACACTCTCTTAAGTGATGATGACTGCTCTGCAGAATTGCAATCAGTTGAACCCAGGACAGATACTGAAGTGTTCAACAAAAACTTGATATGGTGATCCAGAGCAGAAAGTTGGAGTGCTAAGATTTTCAGAGTGGGCTGGTAAATAACAAAAGATCCACTCTTGACTTGATATTAGCTACTCCAACATTTTGGGGAAAACATATTTTCAAAAATGTTCAATTCAGGAAAAAATATGAATAAAATCAGCCCTAACTGATGACAAAGAGACAGCTAGAAATTTACTGAAGTAAGATGTGGTCACATGTAGGTTTAAATCCATATCAGTCTAGAGAGTCATTAACTGACAAATCCATAAGCAATTACCAATCACCAAAAAATATAAAAAAAATAAAAATAAAAAAAAAATCCGTACTTTGAGAGTGGAGAGGCCTGGATGTTTGCTGCTTTCCTGGTCAGGAACAAACAGAGTCTGTTGGCTGGTCATCTTGACTGGGTCGTCTGCTGCTTCTGCCATCGTTCACTAATGTCTAACTGCCTGGTCTCAAAACTAAAGCAAAAGGAAAAGCACATATAGTATACTAAATATTTTGACAGTTAAGAAAAGTCTGACCGTATATTTTGATGCATTTGTATGTAACTAATCAAGTGTTTGCTTTAAAAAATACACTTAATTTTTTGCCCATGTCTGCTCATTGTATTGTATTGCCTGCATATGAGTAGAGTACATTATAATCTACAACTGAGGCAAGTATTAAACCCATGTAACTGCAATGAAATTACTTCAAATTAACAGACACAAAGCCCAAAGAATTAGCAAGAAATATCTTTGTAGACCAAAACTGTGGGAGGATTGGCACTCCCTCATTTTTTTGCTTTACTATTGGGCCTCAGCGATAAAGACTTCCACTTTCTGGCTAAATTTCACCCCCACCCCCCAATTGGTGAGTCCTTGAACAAGAGGACTATCATCCTTATTCAATTGCTGCAATTCTACTGGCTCCAACAAAGATCAGTAGACCATTATATAACAATAATCCCATTATTATTGATATGATCCATATTTGGAAGCAAATTAAAGACTAGTTTTAACCTTAAAGTTTTATCCCCTGCACTACCCATGAATAGAAATCCCAGCTTTGCCCCCTCTGCCTTTGGTGGAGCCTTCTCTGTGTGGAATCTGAAAGGGGTTAAATGTGACATCGCTGACGTCATGTCTGGTGAGTGTATTGTGTTCGCTTGTTGTTGTTGTTGCTAGTCACTCTTCTCCAGTGCTCTTCCTTCATTCAGCTTTTAATTCTCGACTTAACTATCACCTGTAGCACCTATTATTCCATTAAATTTAGACTCCGCTAGGCTCAGTGAGCACCCGTAGTCATAGACAGTGTCTGATTTTAGCCAGAAGTCTCTATTCGTGGATTAATAGCAACTCTCCTCTGTTAGCTTTAGCTCTACTAGTTAGCCTAACTCAACCGAGCCATGGCTAGCCCTCTGCCCTCTCCTTCCCGTCTGTTTTGCTCAGTGTGCTGTATGTACAGTGAGTTCCCTGCCTCCTTTATTGAGGAGCAAAAAATCTGGATGCCTGTTAATTACCTATTACTTAATCCTGATAAAACAGAAGTTATTATAATAGGCCCTAAAAGTGTTAGAGACTCCCTGTCTGAGCAGATAATCACCCTGGATAATGTGAGTGTAGCCTCCAGCTCTACAGTTAAAAACCTAGGAGTCTTATTTGACCCACAATTATCATTCAA
>JAPTGZ010000003.1:35067240-35079554 GCA_029814645.1 Fowleria isostigma
GGCAAAATTTCACATGTCTCTAGCAATAACACTATTAGTTGAATTCATACCAAATTGGGTTTATAGATTGCAAGTGACCCAGCATAGATCTGATGGCATTTTGGGAAAAGTAGGTCAAAGTTCAAATTTTTTATGAATTTTTAATTTTAATTTTTTTTTTCCCCATTTACTTATATGGGCAAAATTTCACATGTCTCTAGCGATAAAACTATTGGTTGAATTCATACCAAATTGGGTTTGTAGACTGCCAGTGATCAACAATAGATGTGATTACATTTTGAGAAAAACAGGTAAAAGTAAAAAATTTTAATGATTTTTTTTTTTTCATTTACTTATAATGGGTAAAATTTCAAATCGGTATAAAAATTACAATTTTCACACAATTTATTTAAAAGGTTGCAGAGATATAGAAATTTTTAGACATCCCTATCCAAAATATTTCAGGTAGCTTGTTTTTTTTTTAATTTTTGTTAAATTTTGAAATCTTTATTCCCATTTACTTATAACGGGCAAAATTTTGTTTGTTTACTTCAAACTTGGCACTTGATATGCTGACATCAGCACATGCATAGACATGATGACATCAGCTGGACTGATCCAATAATAAGCTACAATACGTTCAAGGGGCGGGGTTTGTCGTGGCTGGTACCTCTTGTTATTATTTTCATTCTGGTAATTAAGATAAAAACCAGCCTCAAAAACCAATGTCATTAGTTGAACTCCATGGGTTTTAATGCTAAATTAATGTCGTAGATGACGGTGTTTCCATGGTAACTATGGAGCCTCTGAACATCCAAATGGGTCATATGTGATGACCATGAAAAGATGACAAACTGTCTTTTACAGTAATTATTACAGGGATTGATAGGATTAATTGATCAGCAGTTATTAAACATTTGAGATGAGTAGATGCTTTTGGTCTTCATGGGTTAAGGACCGTGTAACTGATGATATTTCTACTAAAAATGCATTTTATTGGAAAAGTACCACAAACTCTCCTTCAAAAATATTGCTCTAAAAGCCACTTTGTGAAGAGAATGAACCGTAAATAACAAAATATTTCTGAACAGGTCGGATCTTCCTTATCTCAGTTACTTGGCTCAGAGTTCAGACAAATATATGAGAAGAATGAAAGTAATCATATTTATTACAGATATATAAGCTCTTTATCTGTATAGATGATAGATTTGTGGTGCTTTTATCTTTGAGTGTGCGGTGTTTCTGATGTTTGGAGTCTATTCATGGCTACATTTTTATGTCTTGTCCTTGACCAAAAGCTGCTTTTAATGAGAATTCCCACTGTGGAGCGTTTCCACTCACTGCCACTAGCTTATTGTGGCTTTTGCAGCTGCTCCCAGTGTTTTGAGGCGTGATTTGACTCATGAAATCCAAGCAAGGAGAGAGTAAGGAGAACGTTGGGGAGATCAACAAAAGATTATTTAGATTCCAGCATTTCCATGTGCTTTGAACTTTGTCTCGCTCTATCCTGACTGGGTTTTTTTTTTTTTTTTCCCACCTTGCTTTCACACATCCCGAATTTTCTCATTTAGATTATCCCCACCGCAGTGAATGTAACTGAGTAGAAATGGATAGTTTTCATGGGTCTTCAGTGCGACTCTCCCCTCTCCATCGCTCTTCCTCTCCCCCCTAATCTTCTCCATGTACATGACACTAATACAGAGACTGAT
This sequence comes from Fowleria isostigma, assembly GCA_029814645.1. Lineage (NCBI taxonomy): Eukaryota > Metazoa > Chordata > Actinopteri > Kurtiformes > Apogonidae > Fowleria > Fowleria isostigma. The sequence goes on from JAPTGZ010000003.1 coordinate 35,068,929, forward strand.
ATAAGCTCCCCTGCCTCTTTCTATGACATTTATCATCGTGCTTCTTAATGCAGGCAGGCTGCCGCTGTTGATGAGAAATAAGGATGACAAGCATGGCCTATTTTCTTGCTAACGATAGTTTCTTTGCCGTTTCCCTCTCCACTTTTTTTTTTTTTTTTTTTTCTGATGGCGAATATGTTCACAAAAGTGTGTTTACGAATGCATTTGGTAAGAAGGTTGTGGATTTGATACTGATGTTAAGCACATATCTGCTATATTTGTGTCTGAGCGGATATGGCATCCATTACTGCAGGGGTTTCCAAAGTGGGGTACGTGTACCCCCCAGGGGTACTTGGAAGAAGCCGAGGGGGTACTTGAAATTTTTTGGGGGAAAAATGCATTAAATAAGTCATCATGTACTGAATACAAAATAAGTGATGAGAATTAATGCTAAATATAAAACACAATAAATACATTAATTAAATAGTTTTATTTTCAATCATCTTTTTTAGGCTTTGGTAACATTGTAAGAATATTTCTATTTTATATTATTCAAAATAATAAGCAGATAAGCCATAATTTTTTGTGGATTAAAAGGTCATTTCTTAATTAATGACCTTTCTTTAAAAAAATAAAAATAAAAAAAATTATCTATGAAAGAGGGCACTCTTCAGTTTATATTTTGCACAAAAAATTATTTTTAAAAATGATTTTTATATAATACAGTTAAACATATGCTGTTTGTTTACAAAGTTTTGAAAAACATACTTCTGCTTTTTTTCACATTCAGTAAATATCGGTAAAGTTTAGCACATATGTCTAATGGAAAAGTGACTACAGAAAAAGAACACTTTTCAGTATATATTTTGCAAAATTAGCTTATAAAGATTGATTCTTAATATAGTTTTGATAATATAAACAGACACCTTTGGCATAGAAACAAATTTTGCTAATTTTTTTTTAGTCACAAATACTTAAGCTAGAGTTGGGCGTACGTGGCTAAAAAAAAGTATTTTTCAGGGTATTCCACATTAAAAAGGTTGAAAACCACTTCATTACTGTATTATGTACTGTAATCACATGATAACTGATGTTAAAACACCTACAGGCAGCATATTTACCCACAACAGTTTTATGTTTACAATAATTTTATGGCCACAACTGACGAATACCTGTACCATGAAACAACAAGCAGACATGACCATAGAAACTGATTGTTAAAAAGGAAATATGTAATATTGACATTATCTAGTGTGGATCTTCAGTCAGTTAATGATATATTTCCTCTCTCAGTCTGCAGACACTAAATATATACACCAGGATTTGATTGACAGTCAACATTTCCTTGTTTCTTGTCAATGGTTCATCAGAATGATAATGAATGCTACTAGATTTAGCATCTTTTCAGCCCTCAGATTTAATGCTAAGACATTTCTGTTTTTTTTTTTTCAATTGAATGATAATTATTCCATATTAGTCAGTATGTAGGTCCCATTTGGATTTAACTAATAGCTCAGATAATTACTGCAGTGATTAATGTTTAAGTTCTTTAACCCTTTAAATGATGCAGTGAAGAGCTTCTCAATGCCTAAACAATCATCAGCTTGTGGAGAGAATAAAGATTGGACTGTGTTTCTATGGAAAAAAGGTCATGTGGTCTGATGAGTCCAGAGGAATTACCCATAATGCTTAAGGCCTACAGTCCAAGCCTGTGGGGGCAGTGGTATAATCTGGGGTTGAGTGAGTAGGCCAGTTTAGGTTTATAAAGTTATTTGTTCATGAAATGAGGTCAGATGAACCTGAATGTGGACATCAGGGAATATCTTTATATGCTGATGACACTGGAATATTCATCGATGGCAACACTAGGGTTCATCAGGATTAGGTTGTTCAGTAGTTCAGGAGTATGAGGCATCATTTAGATACATGGACTGGACACCACAGAGTCCAGACCTGAACCACACTGAGAATCTTTAGCTACATTCAGACTGCAGGAAAATGTGGCCCAAATCTGATTTTTTTTTCCAAATGTGACCTGTATCCAATTTGACCCCAAGAACTTTCATATTTGGTCCAAAATCTGATATGTATCTGATATTTTGCAATGCCACTTCAATCTGAATGGCTAGGTCGCATTTATCCGACTTTTATGACATTGAAATCTGACAGATGTCACAATTCTCAGTTCCAGGAGGCGCAGTCCCAGAAAAAACATATTTACTTTTGTAAACACAGTGCATGTCTGCGTGGTTACATATTATTTTAGGACCTCTGTTCATAATCAAAACTGACAGAAATTGCATTTAATGTGTAATATGAATGAACACACAAAAAATCTGATTTTACAAAAATCCAAACTGTGCATTAAGGTAGTATTTGGGATGTGAAGGAGAAGACTTAGTACAAGCTACTTGAGCAAAAATGACTACATTCACTCTTAAAACATAGTCTGGTTTTTGTACATATTTAGAAAGGAGTATTCCATTAATGTTGTTGTTAAAATGTCAGATGTACCAATTATTTCCTATTCTGGTGTATTTACATTCGTCATATCCTCATAGTGGATCTGAGAATTAACATGGTGAAATTTATGGCTGTGTTTGACAGAGATCAGTGTCTTGTTGTTCAAGGCAAAGTCAATTTAATTTTTTTATGGTATTTCATTTTTTTTTAAATTGTACATCTGTCAGACTACAAACATGTTTTTTTCTTTTGTACCCGCATCTCTCTCTCCACCTCCTCATTAGTTTACAACACAAACTATAATCTAAAGCTAAGAATTTCATCAAACACTCATAAATGTCACGTAAAATCAGTCTTAATTCAGAAGATCCACATTAAATATGCTGTTATATGATCTGTGTTAAATTCAGAGTAGTACTGGAATATTAATGTGCATGTAAACATAGTCTATGATATTCCTGCGGGATGCGAATCTAAAGTGGCCACAGTTTAAGTGGTATAAACTAATGTGAGTGTGTCTACTTCACTGAGGCTTCATTTTAGAGAGATGCCAGAGGAATTTTGGAAACCTCTGGAGTTGGGACAAATAACTTCAGATCAAAAAGTCGGTAATCATCTCTTGGCTTCGGACTTGTTTGAGAAAATGACTAGAAAATCAGGCTGCTCGTGCTTGTGACTCAAGAGTTATTGAAAAATGAACATGCCAGCACTAATGGGCCTTTGTAACAGAATTGTTCTTTATAGCTTATTCAGAATAATAGATTTTTAAGCACTTGATTATCAGAGGGACGACAGCCACCGAAGCTCTTCCACAAAAGGCCATTATTCAGCTGTCGTTCATTCAAGCCTTTGAAAAATGACACTAATTCCTTATATATAAGTGGCACGATAAATATAAATAACATTTTGGCCCAAACGACGCGTTTCCATGCCAGTCTGTAAGTTTTCAGAGAGATGAAACTAGGACAGGGAAAGTTGGAGTCGTCATCCTTAATGCCTTCTGTCACTTCGATGGGATATCATGAGACACTGGCCCCTAATTTAGACATCATATCCTGTCCCAGGAGTCCCTCCTCAATCGCCAACCCTTCTGTCTCACCCTGGCATAACCCCCTCGCATCCCCCAATGAGAGAACACGAAAAGTGTTTGAAATCAAGCTGAGACCTCTCCTCTCGTCAGTCCTCTCCAGTTTGCTCTGGCTCAATACCTCCCCTGCTTCCCCTCCTCTTCCCTCCTTCTACACTTTTAGAATGATCGATTTCTATGAATCACAGGCTCTAGATATTGGATATGTTCACATAACCCATACCTGCCTGTACCGTGTACATCAGTATTTGACATAAAGTGTGATTTCAGTAAGGGCAAAAAAAAGTCGTTTGCTCGCTGGTGTTGCCCTGGCACCTCACCCCACATCGCGCTCATTTCAGCCAAGCTCAGATTGTTTGATTGGCATTCACTGCTGTGTTTGCCAGAAGTGCTGGCAGAACCTCGCTGTTATTTGCATAAAGCAGGAAGGGGTTCAGATTTGCCTGCTGTTCTGCGTTCCGCTGCCCTAGCTGTACCCCCAAAGAAAAATCAGCATGCAATTCACAGAAAAATAATCCATTAGCCGGCCTTGTGCACTTCAGCACTATAGGCTCAATGCTTCTTCTCTCCTGCTTTGACACTTTCTTTTCTCCTCTTTTTTACCCAGTGTGATTCCACTCGTACAAATCCTATGCTGTCTGAGCCAGACCTCTTTTCTGTCTTATACTCCTGCAGAGAATCCTCTTAAAAACGTCCTGGCATGAGTCGTGCTCCGCAGTGTGAACCTTTTACCTTTGTGTGCTTCTGATCAGTGAAATCTGGACTCAGTCCTGGGTTGACAGCAGGCGATTTCTCTGCCCCGTGGTTTGACTAGCTGACCGATAAGAGGCGTAGGGAGGAGGCAGAGGACGGGAGAATGTGGAGGAAGAAAAGGGATAATGACCGGGTAATTAGGAAGTGGGCGAGGGGGGGCGGGGGGGCCGTGAGGGATGTCAGACATTGTGGTACTTTCTTGTTTTCACTGACTCTCTTCAAATAACCTCATCTGCCTCTGTGTTCTGTGTGTCTGTCTCTGTTTCTGTCTGTCTGTCTGTCTCTGCTGGGCCAGCGTAGCAAAGACAGCACCAGGCACCAAACAGACTGCTTTTTGCTAATGCTGTTAAAACATCTCTCATTTTTGTTTCAATCTTGGACTGAAACAAGAGTGGAGAGGCAAACTTGGCTCACACCAACATGACGTATAGAGCGAACACGGGACCGTTACAGTAGTGAAAGTCTTTTCCCCAGCTGGCAAAGGGGGGCGGGGCGACAAAAAGCTGAAGTGCCAGCAGCTGGACAGACATGTGTGTAGAGCAAAATGTCTGGAAAATGAAGCTCAACGAAAGAGAAAGTGAATGAGTCCCATTCAGCCTGATCCCAGCAAAGACTGACTGCACCCTTACCAGGGGATTACATTGTGGAGAACATTACTACACACTTGTAAGAGGATTTAACACACGTAGAAGACGACACTACTACTATCACTACCACACACTAACAATACAAGAAGAGCTCCTCCAAAATTGAGCGAGGCTTCCTTAAAAAAGCCACCAATTCCTTCCCTTTTTCTTTTCTTACACCCAATTTTCCATCCCTCCTTCCAACCCCTCCACCCCCTCTGCAGAAGCCCTTGAGGATCCGTCCAGCGCCGGCGTCGTGGCAGGAGCAGTGATTGGCTCGCTTCTGGCCCTGCTATTGGTCGTTGCGCTCATTTCCGTTCTCCTGACTCGCGGCCGCCGCCAGCAGAGACGTGGTTACCCCAGCAGCGGCGACTCCATAGCGACAGGAAGCGGAGGCAGCAATGGCGGCGACTACGGCAACAAAGCCCGCCTGCTCTTCAGCGGATCCGGTAACGGCAGCAGCAAGAACGGGACGGGCGCCAACAACAACGGCCCCATTTATACGTACCGAGAGGGCTGCGACGCCACGGGGACTCTGACGGAAAAGGCCAACGACTACCACCATCACCACCTTCACCACGCCCCGACCGGCAACACCCCCACCGCTCATGACATCCTTTTGAGCGGCGACATGGAAGAAGCCGAGAGGAGGAAGTTCGACCTGGATGACAGCATGGAGGAGGAAGAGGAGCGGTACGACAGGTTCGGAGGTATGAGGGGAGGCGGGAACGTGCTCCCCCCGGCGTATCACGTCCACAGGGGCCACGGCGGCGACGAGGAAGAAATGGACGTCTACCTGGACGACGACATGGAGTCTCAGAGGGACGGCTCGGTCATTTCCCGGACTGCCATCTACGTCTAAGGAGGGAACGGAAACTAGGGAAAGGAGACGCGAAAGGTGGGTGAAGAGGGACGACCCCCGCCAAACCCTCTCACTGCCAAACAAGTCAACATCGCCTCCATCAGCTCAACACTTTCCCGCTTAAAAAAACAACCTGAGTAAAGAGACGCCATCAGTTACTCAATGTCCTCTCTACCTGACACGAACTGTATTATTGTACGAACAGAGGATTTTAAAGAAAAAGATTACAGAGTCAGCCACGTTGTCGCTGACGATGGGAACGTTGTGTGTTCTGTGACTGAACATGTGACTGTGTTTAACTGGAGACAGGTTCTATTCAGTGTCAGCCAAACGTAAATAAGTAGAAAAAAATAATTGCAAAGCGCAAACAAAAACAACAGGAACTCTGACGCTGCTTCTTGCTACAGTATGTTGTTGTTTCTTCAGCTTTGCAAGTGTGTGATTATGTGCAGAGTGACTACATTGTTTGTATTTTATACCTTATGAGCAAAACGTACAGTATTCTGCGAAGCCGCGACCACTATCGTCCAAATCACCGCTGTTCAGAAATGGCCTTCCTGTCTTGTAACAAACATAACCAAGAACCGCCACCGACGACTCGTCCACAAAAGCGTCCGACGGCTTCTGCGGACGCCTCCTGACACTCTTCTTTTGGGACTTTGGCTCATATTGCTTTAAAACTTGAAAAAAAGGACGAACTTGTCGCCTTGGCAACAACATATTGGAGTGTCTGTTCAACCCGGTCGATGACTTTTGCGGGCAAAAACAGTGACTCGGGGGTTGCAGCCCCACCCTGTGACACCACCTGGTTTCCTGATGGGTGCAGCTGAAGCGAGGGCCACTAAACGGAGTAACATAACAGACTTAACAGTGTGTGCTAATGTGTGGCTGGCTGTGGTGTTAATGATGTGCATCATCTCTATATCGGGCGCCGTCTCACTATAGCACAGTTGTTGTTATTGTTGTTGTTGTAGATGTTGTTCTTCTTGTTGTTGTTACTGTTGTGTAATGGTGTTGATCTTGCTAAAGAAAAGACGCACCGGGAGCCTTGGGGGTTTCACACAGTTCCACAGTGGGTCGGTAATGAGTCATATAATGGGTAAAAAAAAAAGACGTGCTTTTCTTTGTTTCTAACTCTATTTCTTAACTTTCTGGGTGTTTTCTTTCTCTTTTGGTTCCGTTCCACGTGCATTCTGCAGCATATGTATCTGTCCCACACACATCCCCTCCATCTCCTCCTCATCCTCTTCTTTCTTTATTTACATAATGGGCGGCTTAGACGACTGCCGCAATGATTGTGTGCAGGGAACAGGGGATAACTTGTATTTATATTCCTATCTGGGTCGCATTCAACGAGGCAAAACACTCACCGGCTTTGTTGGAGGCTGCTGTATTTCATCTATTCATTTTCCGTGTCCCGCAGAATGTTGGAGGCTATGAATCAGATTAGTCCATGTTCTGGATCCTGATTGCATAGAAGGAAACGTTCCCATGAGGACTTAAAAACAGTCTCAATGAAATCCCAAACCCCCAAAGTTTGTCTTATTAAACGCTGCATTAAAACGACAGGTGACGTTACAGTCCTGCTCAGAAGAAGACGCAAAGAGATGTTTTAATTCATTTAACGCCACAATATTAGGGATGCACCGATACCAGTAGAGAATATCAGTCCAATACTGAGCATGTGTACTAGGGTATTTCTGACTTTTTTCAGATCGACTTATCTGTCAATAAACATTGACGTTGAGTCAACAAGTTGTACGGTGACATCATCCCATTGACAGTGGAAGAACAACGCAGCTCACTTTAATCTCTAAAGCCGACTTTTTTGCGAGCTGTTAACACTTTCCCCCATAAAGACATTTGATGATTCCCCCCGTATCCTTAATGATGAGTTTTGTTATATGCAAGACGTGATTTGACGACCATTAGAACAGCAGGGTTCTTACACATGTGAAATTTCGAAATTCCATACTTTTTCCAGACCATAATTTCCAGATGGCTTGGTAAAAAAAAAAAATCATTGATTGCAACTAAATCTGTTCCCTCAGGGTGAACAATTTCAAAGCTGACTCCACCATGAACAAGACTGAGTGAATATTCACATCTTTTCAACATTAATAACATGTAAACTTACATTCAAACAGCAGCAGCAGCAGCAGCATTACTTCAGTTTATTTACCAGAAAAAAAAACTATCAGAGAAAACCACTCTGGTACCCCACTGTGGGGAAAACAGAGAGAGAACAATCAAAAAAAGACAAGAAATTGTTGCACATATTTGCAGTACGAGTATTGCACACTCCTATTATCACAATGTTGATATTTTTTTTGATATATTGTGCAGCCCTACAAGCAAGCACCTAAAAAAAAAAACAGATCGATCCATTTTATTTTTTAGATATTTATAATTTTTTGTTATAGAAAATCGAACAGTGATAACAGTCTTGAAAAAAATAAATATTTTCCTATATATTTGTTTCCATTTCCCATACTTTTCCAGATCTGGAAATTTATAAAATAAATTCCATACTTTTCCACACTTTTCATACTTGCGTAGGAACCCTGAAACGGGTTTTGTTTTTCAAATATAACAGGCTGTGATAGGTGGAGGTGAACCCAACCCATACTAGACCAACAAATAGGAATAAATGATACATTTTCAACAGTTTTTCCCAAAGTTTTCTGAAGTAGTGACGGTTGTAGCCACTGGAAAAAGAAACAACACACTGGAATAACAATATGTTCCACGGGGAGCCCTAGTAAACATATATATGGGTCGGTCCTCGTTGGCGTCCAAGGGGGAAACAGTTAACTGTCCTCTATGTACATTCTGTACGTAATTCTTTCCAGAGAATATGGAGCAGTATCACCAGGAACTGTGGAGGTAGCGGAACCTTTCAAAGAACGACTGTGTGAGTTAGCGAAAAACTACCGATTTATTTCGGACAACTACCCTCATCAACATCAGCATTAACATCCACACTAGTATGACCTCTGGTGTTACCATGTTTGTTATTACTGACTTTTTATTCACAAAAAACTTTACTCTTCTTCATGGTATTCGTTCAGTACGGTTAATTAAGAGCAGCGCCCTCTGGTGGATTGATTGAGAAACACTCATTTTAACGCATTAAATGTCAGATTGTTCCAATCAGACTAATGACGATGACAATAAAGCACATTTTCAAAAGCAACTAACAATTGTAATGGTATTATCAAGTACTCATATCAGTACTCGTATCGGCAAGTCATTAAATGTAAGTAAAAGAGTGGAAAAAAGTGGCATCGGTGCATCCCTAAAAAACATGGATATTATTTGGTGATTTAGTGGTTTGTTAACTTACTTTAAAGACTTTTCTGCTTATGCATTACAAGAGTCATAATAGGAATAAGATGTAATTGTTTAATTCCAGGATCACTTTTTGCCTTATTGATTCACAAGTTTCCGAGCTCTTTCATTTCTTTTTGATGAACTGTTGAATGGTGTTATTTGTCTTTTTTATGCCTGAGCGGTTGAGGGGTGATACTGTGTGGCGTTGAGCACTTAAAGCTTTGTATCAACCGCCACAAACTTTGTCAAAGACGCGAAACGCAAGGCCACAGCTGAATAGAAACAGAAGAACAACGACGACGAGACTGGTGCGAAAAACGCTTCTGCAGCTGAACCCAGCACATCGTCTGCTTTTCAGGCTCATCAGATCACATTTCAACCACAGTTTATTTACTGTAGATATGCGCAGCTTTGGTGGTTGGAGTCCTTTTTCAGCAGAGGATGCTCTAAGTAAACACAATGATAAAACAGCATCTTTTTTAGAGTGTTGGGGGTTATGTAAATGTCTGCACTGATGATACTTATGGACAAAAAAAAAGGATCTGAAAAAGGGAATCTTTGAGGAATGTGATGATCTTTAACACTGGAAAAGTCAGTAGGTTTTTAATGTAAACTCACACAAGTCTTGTACCCATTTCATCTTCAATACAATGTAAGAATAAACTATACTGTTAGAATACACTGCAAAAAAGGCCAGTACCAAACTAAGGAAAGTCAACTCGTTATTGGACTAAAATGTCTTATATCAAGTAAAATGATCTGCCAGTGCAGTACGAAAATTGCACTTATCAAGTTTTCTTAAAATAAGAACACATTATCAAGGATAGAATAGAATACTAAAATTCTTATTTTAAGCAAAATATAGCTGGATTTAAAAAAAAATCTATCTTTTAATGACTCCATAGATATGTATTTACAGGCAAAACTGCATAAAACAAGTAAACATTTCTTGAGTATAAACAGTTTCTGTGTCCTCTGTACTCATTCCCAGAATTGGAGCTTGTTTTGTTATAAATTAAAGATGTCAAACTCATCAGAGCTTTCTCCCAAAATGATCTGAAGTGAGCTGAACCGGTAAAACAACACGACAAACAATGTCAACGCCAAACTTTTCTCACATTTTAAAGTGGAAAAAAGAAAAATAACATCATGAAAATGTTTTCATCCTCAAAGAATCCGTTAATATAATGTGAATAATCTGAACAACCATGAAAACATGGAAATGTATGATGAAAAATCAGTGCACTTTTAACAATATTCAGCCTCAGCTTCTCATTTACACATGCATATTAAAACTGACAGATCACAATAGATGTACAAATACATAAAACATTTCATAAAGGGCAGAATATTGATAAAACTAGCATGTTGACTCATAGGGCGGCACGGGGGTGCAGTGGTTAGCACTCGCGCCTCACAGCAAGAAGGTCCTGGGTTCGATTCCATCACCAGTCGATGGGTGGGACCTTTCTGTGTGGAGTTTGCATGTTCTCCCCGTGTCTGCGTGGGTTTTCTCCGGGTAC
>JAPTGZ010000003.1:35445777-35460031 GCA_029814645.1 Fowleria isostigma
CTAACTCCTGTGTGTATCATGTGACTAAAACAGACAGAAAAGAAAACATGGGATGAATAAAAGCACTGTTTTTGTCACTATAGTACAGTACAGTATTGATGTAAGAACTTATGGGATTTTGGTTATTATCAAGAAAATTGTGGAAAATTAGTTAGTTAGACCTTTATTTGCATTGCAACTCAGTACAACAAAATTGGAGCAGCATCCTCAAAGTGCCAGTGCTCAAAGGAGAGCCGTGAGCCGCAGTGTCTCTGCGCGCTGCCATCTTCCTATCATCTTCAAATGGATAGGTATCAGCTCTGAAATTAAACTACTATGAGCTGTTTTTGTTGTTATCATTATATTTTTCCAAACAAATGTACCTTTAGTTGGACCAGGCATTAAAATGAACAAGAAATTGAGGAAAACATGGGGTGGTCTAATCATTTTTTCCGCGACTATAGGTTTTCCGTATTGTTTTTATTTGTATTTAGTGCAGCTCATTAAAGTAGGGGTCGTCCCAGCAGTAAATGCCATAATATTCACTGAATGGTACGACGTGACAACTCTTTCACCCATGTCTGACTTAGTGTTTTGTGTCCGTATGCATCTGTGTGAATATGTGTCTTCTTCTGTTGTGTTGTGTTGAGTGTATCGGCCGATGGTGTCTCATCGTGTGTTGCTTTTGTTTCTGCTTCTCTAATATTTGTGCTGTTGTTTTCCTCTGCTCGGTGATGTCGCTGTGTGTCAGTTTGCATTCCACTGTGTATCTGTATATCCGTGTGGTGATGGTGGTGTACAGTATTGTCTCTCTGTTATCCCTCTTTCCATCTCTTTCTCTCTCTCTCTCTCTCTCTCTCTCTCTCTCTCTCTCCCAGGACAGTCCATTTGTGTTTGTGTATCTTTTTCCTCTCTCCATCTTTCTCTCTGTATGTCTCTTTCTCTCTTCCAGGCCAGTTGCGGTGCTGTCTGCAATGACAACGGCTAGCTAATGTAATAACAATAGGCTAATCACTAGTTAGCTGCATAAACAGAATTCGGCCTTCTCTGCTTGATCTCTGCTAGCTCTGTTTGGCCAGTGGGTCTTGCCATACTTGGCATGATAACATAATGCACCGCTGCTCTGCTTCACCGCTTCACTCGTTCATGCATCGTGTTCTCTCTGCATCGCTCCTTGGGCTGTGTCTTTCTTTCTGATTAAGTGCATTTTGCTATGGGACTTGTTTTCTGGTGACCTGAACGGACATCTCCAGGTGTTAGAGACTATTGATTATTGGTTCTTTCACTTACCGATCCCTCTGCTCAAACGAGTGACTTTAGTGCCTGGAGGTGTTCATTCCTCTTTTTAGTTTCACAAATAGATACTAATTTCTTACTCTTTCTCCTTTTATTTGCCTCTGTTCTCACTTATTCCTGTCTGCCTTGTCATCCCCCCTCCTCCGTCGCCGTCCTTCCTCTGCCTCGTCCTTTTCTCTCAGGTGTGTCTGACGCTGACCGCTAAACGAATGGCTCGCAAAAACTGCTTGGTCAAGAATCTGGAGGCTGTGGAGACGCTGGGCTCCACCTCCACCATCTGCTCTGACAAGACGGGCACTCTGACCCAGAACAGGATGACCGTGGCCCACATGTGGTTCGACAACCAGATCCACGAGGCCGACACCACCGAGGACCAGTCTGGTGAGGCGCACTATGAGCATATGTTCATGTTAGATGGTAAAATTAATTTTCAAAATGTAGCACTGAGATGTGTTCTTGGTTGCAGCTGATGTTATAAACACAAATATAATGTTGACGAGGTTGATAAAAAGTGACACCTCAAATCAATTATAGTAACAACTGAACAAACGTAAGCATTAGCTGCTAAAATGTAGGTTTCTGTAAAACTCTGAAATTCTAAAAGAATAAACTAGGCCTATATTGACCTGTCACATCTGGCATAATTGCCATGTTGCCGTTGCTTTTTTAGAATGATTATTTTTTTATAAATGTGACCATTGTTTCCATTTATGTATAAAAACAGTCGGGTGAAACTAAAATTTTTTTTTTTTTTTTTTCTCATTATTTCTACCTCATTGACCATTGATTGTCTTGCAGTAAATATCTTTGTAGAGTCATGTCATAACATATCTGTCATATTTTCATTAACCCTTTAAGCACTAAAGTCGCAATATGACGACAAACAACATAACTGAATGAAACACTTCCTCTATGTTTCAAACTCTTCTTCTCAAGTTCTATATATACAATTAAACTATAATTAGACTTACAAGTTTGTTGACCTGTGGGAATCCACAGGTTCTAGAAGCACCGGAGTTGATAAAATGGGGAGCTGAGCTAAACCTAACTGGTGTGACACACAGATTTAACAAATACAATGGAGCTGTTTTTGTTTTGAATTGAAATCAAAAGTAACAGGAAATAATGCATTCATAATTACCTTACAGGCTAAATGTTTGTGAAAGAGCTGTACACCATTACTATACGACTTCATCACATTCACTTGACTTGATGAGTTGACTAAGTTCACTGATGTAACACACAGATTAAGAAGAAATAGAATGATCTTCATTTAGTTTTATATTGACATCGACATGGACCATTTATATCACTGAGGTGACATTAAATTAGAAGACAATAATCCCACTAATCACAGTTATTAGTAGAATAATGAACTGACAACATAAATAAAACTCCAGTTCTTGTTGCAGTGGGTTTTTGTTCTAATTTTCTGTACGCTGACCTTGAGAGTTTTGAAAGTGGCCTTTAAATAACATGTTTTATTATTAATGTGACAGGCCTAGGCCTAGATGACACCAATTGAATCCAAGTCTGCTACAAACGTAAACTCGTTCATGTCCAGTTGTCTACGCAGACTGTGACGGTGTAACATGCGTCAGTCTCCCCTCCTTCAGATGACATTGCAGTGCCATTTTTAATTTGATTCTGCACAGACATGTCTGTTTCTGCAGCTATTTTTCTTATGGACATAACACAGGCAGTGTTCACTGTGTCACAGCTGAGGTTGTAAAGAAGCAGACGGTAGCAAAAGTTAAACAGCATCAAAAGTAATGAGCTGTCATCACGTCCACTTTCACATCTCATCATGTGCACTTGAAATCAGTGAGACATGGGCTCCTGATTCATTTCTCGTCATCTAGGCAGTGAGAATTATTACCAGACAATTTCTGGGGTGAAGAATCCCAGCTCCATAAAGTAAACGTCCTGCCATGCATTGGCTCTACCTGTTCACTAAATACAGATGATTCCATTAATGATCCCATTTACCTGGATGATGAGTTGTGATCAAAAGGGGCTGGTTCAGTGAATGGTTGGAGCAAATACATGGCAGGACTTAAGGCTGCATGATATTGGGAAAAAATGATATTTCAAAATTTATTTTTTTTTAACCCTGTGATATATATTGTGATTTTCTTCTTTGTTTTTGGTGATTTCCTTCTTCATTTTCTGTGATTTTCTTAATTTTCAGCAATTTTCTTCTTTGTTTTTGGTAACTTTCTTCATTTTTGGTGATTTTCTTGTCTGTTTTTGGTAATTTTCTTCTTCATTTTTGGTGATTTTCTTCATTATTTTCAGTGATTTTTCTTCATTTTCTGTCATTTTCTTCTTTGCTTTTAGTGATTTTCTCTTGTTCATTGCTCATTTTTAATGTTACCAGCAACTGTGTCTCAGCTACCCTTAAATTAGATGAGAACACATTGAGTTCATTTACCTCCTACATTGCAGGACCTGCAATGTGACTATTGCATGCACGTACATTACAATGACGATGCTCAAATGATATAATGTGCAGTGCTAGTAGGACTTTTACTTTATGGAGCTGGGATTCTCCACCACTGGACATCTTGGCAAACACTTTTTACTTTTTCTTTCCTTTAATAAGTTTTTATCAGGCAAAACTCTATCATTCCCAGCTGAAAGAAACCCTGTTTGTCATTCCAGCATTTGTTTATTTTCCAGTCACCACATCCCACATCACACACGCTGTGGACTCTCCAGATTATCTTCCATGAACGTGAGAAACTCAGACATCTGTCCATTTGTTATTTTCTAGGCTCCTCCTTTGACAAGAGTTCCACGACATGGGTATCTCTGGCCCGCATCGCTGCTCTCTGCAACCGCGCCGTGTTCAAGGCCGGCCAGGAATCTTTGCCGATCCTCAAGCGGGACGTTGCTGGTGACGCCTCCGAGTCGGCCCTGCTCAAGTGTATCGAGCTCTCCTGTGGCTCCGTCAAGGCTGTGAGGGACAAGAACAAGAAGGTGGCAGAGATCCCCTTCAACTCCACCAACAAGTACCAGGTCTGCGTATAAGATCACAGAGAGACCATTCCAGTTATTACTTACAGCCTCTTACACGTCTCTAATACCAAGGCCCATGTTCTCCCATCAGCTCTCAATCCATGAAACCGAGGACGAGAACGATAACCGCTACCTGCTGGTGATGAAGGGAGCCCCCGAGAGGATCCTTGACCGCTGCACCACAATCATGCTGCAGGGCAAAGAGCAGCCCATGGATGATGAGATGAAGGAGGCTTTCCAGAACGCTTACCTTGAACTGGGAGGACTGGGAGAGAGAGTACTGGGTAAGACTGACGCAAGATAACATACGCTCTTTAACCCGTAAAGACCCAAACAGCCACTGGTGACCAAAGTCACCTACTGATCTAAAATAAAAACAACTTGTGAACTACTAAAACTGTAAATACGCTGAAATAAGTGGTGTAAGTGCAGTTTGTTATCTGTTTGTGGTCATCAGATATGACCCATTTGGAGGTTCAGAGGCTCCATAGTGAACATGGCAACACCATCATCCTATACAACACTGATTCAACAGTAAAACCCATGGAGTTGGATTAATGTTGGATGTTTTATGTTCAGTTAAGAATACATTTTACTGAGAAAGTCACTTCTTAATTTTTTCTGTTTCTGACTTAATAACCCTCACCTTTAATCTGAGTTTTTATGAACATCTACATGATCAGTGAATTAAATATAGGAAAAAAATTTATTTTCACCAAAAAAAAAATGCAAAATGGAGAGGATAATATTATAATAAATGGTGATAAACACTTAAGAAAGGTTAAATATGCTATGTGGGGATAAATGGGATTATTTTATTATTGTTTAGTGATTCTCTTGTTTTTTTTTCCCCTTTTTTTCTCTGTAATGCACGGTTCTGTGTTGTTCGTTGTCTTTACTGTTTTTGTTATATGTAAGAAAAATTTTATGAAAAAACAGTGGTTGGATAAAAGAAAGGTTAAATAGGAAGAAAAAATATTTTGGAACTGCCACAAAAGTAGCACTAGGTCTTTATGGGTTAAATGGTCATGAGCTGAACTCAGAGCTGAGCAGAGACATGTTATTTGTCATTGCTTTATCATTTCTCTTCCATCCATCCATCTCGTCCTCTCTTTTGTTTCCTAAACTCTCCAGGTTTCTGCCACCTGTTTCTGCCAGAAGACAAGTACCCCAAAGGTTTCGCCTTTGACACAGATGACGTCAACTTTCAGACAGACAACCTTTGCTTCGTGGGTCTCATGTCCATGATCGACCCTCCCCGAGCCGCCGTGCCCGATGCTGTGGGAAAATGCCGCTCAGCTGGTATCAAGGTGGGCACCCTTCAGATGTGACATTTAAAGGACACCGAAAGCAGAACATTTAGCCCACTTCAACATGAAGGCTGTGGATGACGGATATACAGTTTTCACAATGTTTTCATTATACTATGAATTATAATGAATCTCCCATATTTGTGCTTTGTGTTTTTTGAGGTATTCCTTCTATCAACTCCTGCTTCCATCTTAATCTTCTAACTTCTCATCTTTGTTTTATTTTCTAGGTTATCATGGTGACTGGTGACCATCCAATCACAGCCAAGGCCATTGCAAAAGGTGTGGGTATCATCTCTGAGGGCAATGAGACAGTGGAAGACATTGCTGCCCGTCTCAACATCCCCGTCAGCCAAGTTAACCCCAGGTAAACACGCAAAAAAATGTAAACGAACTAAACATGTATTTTCACAGTATAAGAGATTTTACTTTTTATTTATTTATTTATTTTTTTAACTTGTCCAGCATTATAACAGCAGAATGGTAGTCTTGCTGCCTTATTGTGCTTTACAAATTTGCTTTGCCAAGAGGGACTTTATAAAGTATGTAAGGTTCTTCTTGATATCCTGCTGTCTTTATTTAGATTTTTGTTGAACCACATCTTAATGCTGGACCCAACAGGAAGAAACAAGGGGAATTTTACATAATTTTTAAGGGGGAGTTTCAAGGCAAAAAGCATGTTAAAGTATTTCTTTATAAAGAAAATATACTGACCAGTACTTTTTACAATTTTTTTGCTTCTGTTTTTTCAAGTTTTAGGACAACTTTACAAACAATAAACAAACAAAAAAATGGCCAGTAAAATTAAAATAAAGATGCTACCAGACTGGTTTATGTAATGTACGCCTGTGCAACATCACTAACACACTGAGGTAGTCCATTATGTTTGCACAATAGCTCATACTGTATATTAAAATACAACACATAAGTATATGAATCAAGAATATTATTTCTTTACAAAGTGAAAATGAAGAAAAGCAGAGAAAACAAAACAAAATATGACAAATATCCATCATGTTATGTATTTAAGTCCAAATTATACTGCATGCACAAAAGGTCCAGTGGCTTCCTCCAATTTCTGCAGAAAAATATGAGTCCTTTTGTTCATATATTGTTGTAGTTTGACCAGTGTGACAACTCCTGAACCAGTGCTGTTTCTGTTTGTAGGGATGCCAAAGCGTGTGTGATCCATGGCACAGATCTGAAAGACCTCACTCAGGAGCAGATGGACGACATTTTGAGGAATCACACAGAGATCGTCTTTGCCAGAACCTCACCACAGCAGAAACTCATCATTGTAGAGGGTTGTCAGAGACAGGTATGTCATATATTGGAGAGTGCGGGTAATTGGACATTGTATCTGCACAAAGATCCTAAATATCATCCTCCAAATGGCTGCCAGTATAGATATGACTGGCTGATATTTAACGTGTGCTTCTTCCCATCAGGGTGCTATTGTGGCTGTGACAGGTGATGGTGTGAATGACTCTCCTGCCCTGAAGAAGGCCGACATCGGTGTTGCCATGGGAATCTCAGGCTCTGATGTGTCCAAACAAGCTGCCGACATGATCCTGCTGGACGACAATTTTGCCTCCATTGTCACTGGAGTCGAGGAAGGTGAGAGATGAGCCAGTGGGTAGGAGGTGGGAAAGAGAAGGAGTCATAGAAACAATGGTGTGAGGCTGTGAAGGATTATCTTCATACTCCCTCTCTTTAAAAATAAAAAGTAATAGGTGATAAATTAAAACATGTTAAACTGCTGCACATTTGAGCTCTGTTTTCTCAGTGTTCACATGTATTAGTCAGTAATAAGTAATATGTCAAGGTACAAACGCTTAACTTTGTGTTATAAAAGGAAAAACTCACATGGTTGAAATTTGACTTATGTAACAGAACAAAGCTGTAAAATTAGATTCACACCAGTTTAAGGGCTCTTCAATACATGGTGTTTGTTTATCAGTATTTATCAGTGACATATAACCACAAAACAACCAGCCTTTTCCCTGAGAATCACTCACCATAACCTGGAAATGGTCAAGGAGATGGAGGAAAAACACTGACAAGGGGGATTTGGGCCAAAAAGAACTACTACTTAAAAAAAAAAAAAAAAAAATCACTTTTAACACTGTAAATAGTACTCTCTTCTATTTATTTATTTATTTATTTATTTACCCAGGTAAGTTTATTGACAACTGATTCTCATTTACAATAATGACCTGGTTCACAGGCAGCATACCAACAGAATAAGTAACAGCAAAAGTAGCATTTACTGAACAGATTATATATACAACGAACAGGATGGACAGCAGAACCGATCACAATGATGTTATAACAGATAGAAAAAAGCTTTTAGCACTATTAAGTCTTGTTATGTGACTTTGTAGCTTGTTTGTTTTGTTTTTTCTTGTTTTATCTGCCTACTATGCTAGCTCTTGGCCAGTTATGATTGTAAATGAGAACTGGTTCGCAATTGACCCACTTGATAAGATAAATGTTAAATCAAAAAAAGAAAGAACAGAATCATCACTTGTATTGGAATTTCTGTCACAAAAAGAATACTAACCAAAAAGGATGCTTTGTCTACATCAAACACACTTAATTTGTTTGATTATTTAAATCGACTCCACAAATGTATTTGAAACATCTAAATCCCAATCTGATCTGACTGTCCATCAAAGAATAAACACCTCAGATGCTTTTGCTCTGATTCATACACCATGGGAACTGTATCTGATCAAAATAAATACTGTAACATTAATCACAGTTATATCAATTGGTTAATATTACCCATCACCAATGGCAGTAATTTCATTTTCTGTTTGTTTCAGTTTAGTTTGAATATGCAACAAAACAAAAGTAATCCTACTTAATCCTTAGGAATAAAACAGACTGCAAGAAAACATGAAAAAATGCATACATATACATGAAAACAAAGTCTGACTTCAGTCTCCACTCAGCAGTCTGTTCTTTAGCTTCATATCAGCATAATTTAATCTATGTCTTAGTTTTAAGTTGCAAAACACACAGTCACTTTACACTTCCGAATCACACTGATTACCTATTACCCTGTTAAAAAAACGTCTTGTGGTATCGACATAAGTGTGAGGGACTTTCTCGTGAGTTGGGGGTCTCAATCGTCTCTGTCCTCACAGGCCGTCTGATCTTTGACAACCTGAAGAAATCCATCGCATACACACTGACCAGCAACATCCCAGAAATCACTCCCTTCCTGTTCTTCATCTTGGTCAACATCCCGCTGCCTCTGGGCACCATCACCATCCTCTGCATCGACCTGGGAACTGACATGGTAAGAGACACGACACAGTGCATCACACAGTTCTATTGAAGTCAGACATGTTGTACCCGGTGCCACTAGTGTTCACACATACATGCACTCATTTGTACTTGATAATGCACGAGCAGTAAACCAGTAAACATCGGCTGTACAGTGAAAAAATGAATGTCAGACAGGTAACCAGATGGCCAAATTTAGACATGAACCATCACATGCATAGTAGTGACACTCAATACCTGCACATACACAAAAAAGGACCACTAGATGGCAGTGTGATACCTCTACTGTCAGGAAGCAGCCCTGTCAAACAAATACACGTCTTCCTCCTTCCATTTCAGTGAATTGAAACATGTGAATTCTCCCCATGGTTGGATCGATAAAGTCTCATCCTATCCTAAAATCACAGTGAAGGATCTTTTTTATTCTGACTTCCTCTCCATCAGGTACCAGCCATCTCTCTCGCCTATGAAGCAGCAGAAAGCGACATCATGAAGCGCCAGCCCAGGAACCCACTGAGGGACAAACTGGTCAATGAGAGACTGATCAGTATCGCCTATGGACAGATTGGTGAGAGTCCCATTCACGTCATTCCAAACGTTGAATTAAAGTCACTGGTCAGCTTTTAACCCATAAAGACCCAAACAACCACTAGAGACCAAAACCATCTACTGATCTAAAATATTTAAATACTTCCGATCTGTTAATCCTATCAATATTAGAATCTTTTCATGGTCATCAGATGTGATTCATTTGGATGTTCAGAGGCTCTGTAGTGAACGTGGAAACACCGTCATTTTCTACAACATTGATTCATCAGTAAAACCCATGGAGGTGGATTACTGACAGTGAATGGACACACTGGATTTATGTTCAGTTAATGTATATATGTGCTGGAAATGTCAGTTTTTCTTCAGTTTTCTCTGTTTCTGATATAATAACCCTCAACTTTAGTCTGAGCTTTTATGATCATATTCATGATCAGTGAATTAAATAAAGGAAAACACACGATTCTCACTAAAAATATGCAAAATAAAGGGTGTAACATTACAATAAATTATGATAAATCACTTAAAAAAGGTTTTATTTGGGAGCTGCCATAAAAGTAACACTAGGCCTTTATGGGTTTAGGTCCACGAGGGATGAAGTATTCAGCCACACTTGATGAACATGGCACAAAATTTAGAACTGTGCTGCCAGTGTACATGCTGGCCAGGGAGTCGCTAATATTTTAGATTTCAGGCCTGTGTTTTGGCTATTTCCTCTACAGTCTGATCTATATAATTAGTAAAGTAAATATAAGAAAATAATTTGTTCTCACTAAAAAACTCAAAATGCGGAGGGTAATGTAAGACTAAATGGTGATAAAACTTTTAAGAAAGGATAAATATAGAGAAAAATAAATTTTTGCAATTACCACAAAAGTAACACTGGGTCTTTATGGGTTAATCACCAATCAGTTATCATTGACATCATGACCGCAGTGGTAAACATGTGAACATGAAGGCTGTATTCACGACAGTGTAGTAAATGGATAGGGAATTTGTGAGTTTTTGTTGCTTATTCTAACTCTCAGCAAAGAGGTTATCTAGGCAACGAACCATGACGTGTTTGTGGAAATCCATACAGTCCACATCTGTTTTATATTGATAGTTGTACTGGACGAGTGAATATCTTTATTCAGCTCTTTTCTGAGTCTTGCCACAGGAGTCAACAGTTAAATGAAGTGACACCACAGAAGTAACAGTAACAAAAAAATATGCAGCCTAAACAGGATTTTTTCAGAGCAGACAGTCGGATATTATCCATTCAACGACCCAATCACATCCCTAATGCACACACATAACTTTGCCATGTTAGTTAAAAGTCACCCGCCGTCTCCCTCTGCGTGTCCAGGTATGATCCAGGCCCTCGGTGGATTCTTTGCCTATTTTGTCATCATGGCTGAAAACGGTTTCCTGCCGTCTCTACTGGTCGGCATCAGACTCAACTGGGACGATCGCTCCAACAACGACCTGGAGGACAGCTACGGGCAGCAATGGGTATGAGCGACCCGGAAATACCACCCTCATCCTGTTTATATGTAGTCGGGCGGAAACCTCTTATGTCCAAAGCGGTTATTTTTCAGGAAATTTAAAAAACACCGTATATTCTAAATAACTGAATGGACTTAAAAGATGAGGTCACAACCCGCTTTCAACACGTTTTATTAGTAAAATATTTCAAAAAGGGTGAAGACTGACCAATAGAATTATTTTATCACCAAAAAAGACCAAAAATGTACTTAAGAGTATATAGATACAACTATACTAGATCAAGATCCATAGTAGTCATAATAGGAGTTTGTGCTTTCAAACCTCCTAAAGTGTTCCCTCTGTTTAATGTGTGTCTGATCAAAAAGAGCAAAAAGTAAATGAAGCCTCGTGTCAACATTAACAAATGATCCATCACAAAAAAAAAAACGTCTTAAGTCTTACATTTTTTTCTCTTTTTTTCCTTTGCCCAGACCTACGAGCAGAGAAAGATAGTGGAGTTCACGTGCCACACAGCCTTCTTCGTCAGTATCGTGGTGGTGCAGTGGGCAGATGTCATCATCTGCAAGACCAGACGTAACTCTGTGTTCCAGCAGGGCATGAAGTAAGTCAAAGGGCATTTATCCCAGTGATGCTGCAGCAGATCAGCAACAGTCCAATGTGTAGGGACCAACAAGCTTCACTTAGATCACTCTATTTCCTATTTATTGGTTGGAGCCGTTAAAAGGATCATAATATAGTAAAGAATGGATAGAACTCATGTCCACATCATCCGTTAAACTAATTTTACTATTTAACTGTATTCCTAATGTGTCTTGTCTTTATTTTTGTGATAGATGTAAACTTTATCAATAATTTCACTTAAAAAAAGTACTAATACAGACACAGGCTAACAGGCAGATCTTAATCAGGTCTTAGATTTTTTTTCTAAAGGGTAGATAGTTATTAAAACAGCCAATAATATGAGAAAAAGAAAAAAGGAAAAACATGTTCCAGGGTTCCCGCGGGGTCTTAAGTCTTAAAAGTCTTGAATTTCTAAATCTGCATTTAATACCTTTAAAATAGTCTTTAAAAGGTATTAAGCTTGATATGGTAGGTCTTAAGTTATGCTGCCATAAACTGGTTCACTGTATTGTTTAACTGTGTCTCTTAAATGTCCAAGCTGCAAAGAAAGTAATGTCAGTCAATTCAGTTCCACCCGCTCCAGCCTGACAATTGAAAAATTAGGAACCAATTATCAATAACTTTGCAGCTCCACAGTAAGAATTGACTCGGAACGATGGGAGTCAAGGCACTGGTGTAAATAAAATAATTTCCTTAAATTCTAGTAGTCTCAAATTTTTGCCAGTATGACCTTGAAATAGGCATTCAGTTCTGTTCTAAGTAGTCTTAAAAAGTCTTAAATTTACCCTGTAAGAACCCTGATGGTACATCTTAAATTATACTGTCATAAACTGGTTCACTGTGTTGTGTTTAAATGTGTCTGGGAAATATCCAAACTGCAAAAATCAACCTCCGAATAATGTTTGGATCTACCCAAACCCAAAAAGCAGAGGCCTTGTGGACTCTAAATACTGTAGCTAAACACAGGTCTTACAACACCAATGATAGAATCGCTGAGCTGTTTAAATGCATGTTCCCTGATTCAGATACAGTCATGGAAAAAAATGATTAGACAATCAAAAGTCATAACGGTTATGCAATCCAGTCCTAACTCCTGTGTGTATCATGTGACTAAAAAACATGGAATGAATAAAAGCACTGTTTTTGTCAGTACAATGTCATAGATATAGATGTAAGAACTGATGTGATTTTGGTTATTATCAAGAAAAACATGGAAAATGGATAGATATTAGCTCTGAAATTAAACTACTATGAGATATTTCATATCATTATATTATTATTTGTTCAAACAAATTTACCTTTAGTTGTACCAGACATTAAAATGAACAAGAAATTGAAGAAAACATAGGGTGGTCTAATAATTTTTTCAACGATTGTATAGCTAGCGCATTTACATGTGGTCCTGACAAAACGGCTTCCATGGCTAAAGGTGGATGAGCAGTGGATATCTAAACAGCTCATTTTGAAAGTGAACAACAGGACTTTTGTTATGTTTGGCTATGAAATGGGCATTAAATTCTGTTCTAAGTAGTCTTAAAGTCTTAAAAAGCCTTAAGTTTAACTTGTACAAACCTGTAGGAACCTGATGTTCTCTTTAGTTCCTTTTTCAGTTACCAGATGTGACTCTAGAGCCAGGTTTGACTGATTTTAATGGTTGAAATCATTGCGTTTCCCTTCTTTTTTCCTGGTTCTGTCTCAGTCTGTCCTCCACTTCACCCAGACAACATTTATATTCCACACACACAAACTCACACTGGTTGTCGTTGCAGAGATCTTCACAGTCTTTCTGCAGGGAATCAACTTTAAAGATATGTTATGATGCAAAAGACTCAAAAGTATCAGAGTATTGTGGTCCGTGTGTTTAGGAGATCTCCAAAAGCCCACCAGAGAACCCAAGGGCCCTGATTCCTCTACTGCGGATTCCCCACAAAATGATGTTTGACTTGGCTTCTTCCCGATCTGCGACTCCTTCTGCTGGATTTGATGTACATTTGTTCTTTCTTCACAGGAATAAGATTTTGATCTTTGGCCTGTTTGAGGAAACGGCTCTGGCTGCTTTCTTGTCCTATTGCCCTGGCATGGACGTGGCACTACGGATGTACCCGCTCAAGTAAGCACATGGAATTGGTTTTCCGTTAATGGCTCAGCAGCGCGTTGACCCCAGATCTGCTCATAACTGGCTCCATCACTCCTTCTCTCTCAGGCCCAGTTGGTGGTTCTGTGCATTCCCGTACAGCTTCCTCATCTTTGTTTACGATGAGATCCGAAAACTCATCCTTCGCCGGAACCCTGGAGGTGAGCGAACACACACCTGCGTCCTGTGGCGTACTGTATGTGTGTATCGATGCCACGCCCGCAAAAACAGTAGTCGTTTTTATTCATATCTGTACTTGAACAACGGCAGCGTTATCATAGGGTCAGGCAGTGTACATGTGCAACACTGTTTTTACTTCCTACACAGAACAAAGCAAAATATGGCCTGATTTTACTGACAGCTGCCAGTGTGACAGACTGGTGAAGGTGAGAATCCAGTATCAATCAAACAGTCGTTTTATTTATCCCCAATGGGGAAATTATGCAACAGTGAGAGCAATTTACAAATACACATCAATCAATCAAATACATAAATTCATAATAAAATAAATATACTCAATTAGTAAAGGTAAAAAAAATATAGATAAAAAGTATAAATATAAAAC
>JAPTGZ010000003.1:35540638-35556490 GCA_029814645.1 Fowleria isostigma
CTGTGTTGGGGGGGGTGGGGGGGGGGGGCTGTATAGAGGCAGACTAAAAGTGAAAAGGGAGCCTCCGGCGCAAGGAAATTACCAGCGCCCGTGTGACCTTTGAGCAAGGTAATCAATCAAGTGATCAGCAGGGATATTTATCACGCCTTCTTCAAACCAAAGCTGTTTTACAAACAAAATAAAAGACGTCAAATCCGGAAATTGATATTGTGTGATGTGAAAGTCGGTTCACATTACAGAAGTTCATTTGGTAAATATAGGCTATAATAAAAGCTCATCTTCAAATGTTTTGTCATTATTATTATTATTATTATTATTATTATTATTATTTTAAAAAATATATCACTCCACTTAATTTTCTCTCACCATTTTTTATTGTTTTGCATAAACTTACTTTTTTTTTAATTGTTTCGCCTTACCTGTCCTTTCAGTGTAGGCGAATATTATTATTATTATTATTATTATTATTATTATTATTATTGTTGTTGTTATTATTATTATTAATAATAATACCGTCATATTGCGGTGATTTTGTTCACTACTCACATTGCAGTAGATTGAAAAACTTCAACGATTTCCTTGGTCCAGTGCGTGCTGCCCCTTTGTGGAGAATTATTGACCCAATCAAATGCAGTGAAAGCCCCCAATGACCAGCTAATATAATGAAAGAAGCATCGGGAAAACGAATTCTTCCCCGAAATGATATTTTACAAATTAATTCATTCTATATGTAAGTGGACAGTGAATCGCAATTCGCAGCAGCCATATTGATGTAATTAATTCCACATTAAATTTTCAATCGGTTGTATTTTCATACCGTCATTTTAACAGCAGTTCTTAGAAATAAAATATTACAGGAACTCAGAAGTTGGTGTAAAGGTTTAGAAACATTAAAACAAATATTTTCTGAATGTGTAAAATAAATACATAAATAAATATTTAAGCGACATAAAATAAGTTATATTCACAGAATGGTCACTTTGCAGAGACACATTCTAAAAAAAACTATAGGCCAAGTTAACTTTTTATTTTGGCACTGATAAAGATCTCTGTTAATTGTTATTTTTGATGCAGCTTACATTTCAGGTGGTTTATCCTCAACTTAAATAATAAGAGATAAAAACTCTAAATAAACTGGGCTCTCACACAATAACCACACTATATATATTTTTTTTTTGTATTTGACACATTGTGAATCATAAAATTCTTTCCGTCTTGTCTTTTGTTTTCATAAAAACAAAAATGTCTGCAGTTATTAAGTCGAGGTGCACAGACACCAATGTGGTTATTTAACAGCACGTTGTTCCCAAAGTCATCTATCAAGCGAAGTCAACGTGAACAGACTTAATCGTTGGGAAATTCTCGATACTATTACGCCATCTAGTGGTCATAATGCGGTACTGTTTCAGATCTAGACAAGTGCTGAGGAATACTAATGGGTAAGAAAACAGTTATTGAGTCCAGAATAAATGTATAAATGTATAATAAGATTCCCTGTTGAAGCGCCACTGTTATTTCATCAGTTCACATAGACGTGTTACTGGTTTGTTGTGGTTTTCGACTTGTGAAGAATGGAGCATGAAGAGCCTAAAGCACAGAATGATGTGACTGATTTATGACCTGGACTGACTTGTACAGAAGTAAAGTGCATTTTAACAATCTGCTGGACTCAGTATCCAGGATGGGAGACAAATTACAATGCCCTCCTGAGACAATTTGTGGAAGTAGTATTGATAGTGTTGGTGTTGGCCGTGGACATATATTTATCTCTGTGACCTGCTGGATGAGAATGTCACGTACACACATACGTACGCACACGTACACGACTCCAGGTACAAACTCATCAATCTGGAGCGATCTTCCCATTGCATCGGTCCTCACACCGGAGAGATGAGACAAATAATCAATGGGACAGTCGATCGGGTTTATTTATCTCCGTTTCCAGTAACGGCAGACAGTGGGATCCTTGTCAGGTTCCCGGTTGCAGGGCAATTAAGGCAACGTACCGAATGAATGGGAAGCTTCGGACAGAGACAGAAAAAAAGTCAATACCTGACCTACGGCGATGCCTGTACGACCACTTACAGCAAAGTTTACTTGAACTTCAAACAGATAAAATCCATACGGCTTCAGATAAATCCACTCATACTGACTACATTCAGAGGTTACAGTCAGGGAAAAAATCATTAGACCATCAAAAGTCATCACAAACAATGGTTATGCAATCAAGTACTAACTCCTGTGTGTATCATGTGACTAAAACGGACAAAAGAAAACACGAAATGCCTCAAAGCTCTGTTTTTGTCAGTACAATGCCATAGATATTGATGTAAGAACTGTTGTGATTTTGGTTAATATCTATAAAACCATGGAAAATGGATAGATATCAGCTCTTAAATTAAACTACTATGAGCTAGTTTTGTTGTTACCATTATATATGTCCAAACCAATGTACCTTTAGTTGTACCAGGCATTAAAATGAACAAGAAATTGAAGAAAACATAGAATGGTCTAATCATTTTTTTCCACTAGTGTATTTCTACTAACCCGTCAAATTTCATAACGCATTTAAAACGACGCCACCCAACCGCTGATATTACCGCAACCAAGAGGAAAAACTGTACCCCAACTCCAGATACCAGCAGTATGTAAACAGCCTTTTTACTTCAGCACAGTTTATTTAAATGAAATTGGGCTCCTTCACTGTATTGAAACGTACCGAACCGAAATTGTTCGGTCCCGTTCCACCCCTAGTATGAAAGGGCTTCAACGACAGACCTCGTGTCTCTGCGTTTCCTCATGTGAGGAAAATAAAGGGTCAAAGTGTGTGCGTTTTATTTAAGCATGTTGGTGTGATAAGCAGCCAATACACACGAGAGAAATAAACTGTGTGTGAGAGCAAAGGCCAGACACTCATCCCTCCTTCCCCCTCTGTTTTTCCTCCTCGTTCCTTCGTCTTTCATTCTTAATCTCTGGAGAGAAAGAGACCGAGAATCCTCTGTTTCTCTCGTTTCTATGAAGTATTCACTTGACTCAGAAGCCTTTTCAGTAAAATGCAAACTCTCCTCTCTTTCTGCCTCTGTCTCGTTCCCAGTGGACAGAGAGCTTGTTGAATTGGATTTGCCCGGTGTGGTATGGCTGGGCCCCATAAGCCACTTTAGCTAAGTCTGTTACCCACAATTCTCTTTCTCTGTCTGATCTGTGCTTGTGACCGAGGTGTGCGTTTGTGCCATTTCCTGCACCTGTGTATATATATATATATGTGTGTGTGTATGTGTGTGCTAGCGTTGTGTGTAGTGTGAGCAAAGATGGGGTGTCAGAAGTCTAAGATGAGGTGAGTGAGGTTCAGCGGAGGAGGGGGGGAAAGAGACGTCCTAAACAGCATACGCTAGCAGACAGCGGCTCTACTGTGGATCTAAACTGAGGGCTTATGGGTTTTTTGTCAGCTCGACTCTTTAACACTACAGCGTTGAGAGCGCTGGCCTCAGCTCAGCTGGGCCTAAGACACATCACCGTGGTGTACGCCTTGGAAAAACTCACCAGGTTTAATATGGTCAGAGTCCAAAGACGATTTATTTGCACATTCTACCTGTTTTCTATGGAGGAAATAAGTCGTTTTATTGATGAAATCCAGTTGTTGTAGTGGTTTGAAGTAGTAGTTGATTGTAGTGTTAGACGGACGAAGGAAGAAGACGATAACGGATTAATTGACCCCTTCCACAAAAGGTTCCGACTAGAAATTAATCGCACATGCATCAAGTAAGAAATATATAAATAAATGAATCACTAATTAGCAAACTCTAAGTATTTAATCAATGTCTGAGTATTTTTTTTTTCTGAAGTCAGTACGTCTACTCTTGAAAACCGATATTAACCAACCTAGTTTGTTAAAATCCAATTGGTCCTCAATCAATTTATGTCAAAACCCAATAGACCTGAAGTCCCGCCCCTTCCACTGTGCATCACGGGAAAACCTTTGCAAGAAAATATGAATGTGGTCAGTGAATAGACAAATAATGTTTTCCTCCGATTCGAACTGTGTCACTATTTACAAATGTGATGTTTGTCAAGTTAAAAGGTCATTTTACGAACCAAGAAAGTCAATGTGTGCTAAAGAAACGTCTAAACTGCTGAATGGACTGCATCTGTAGTCACGCATGATACACCTCACCAACAACAAAATGGATGCTCCCATTGCACATTTCAAGAGAGAGGTAAAAAAGTATGAAAAGAGATGAAAATCCCTCCGGTCTGGTCATGTTGGAGCTGTAGAGATGCTTTGAGACTTTGAACGCATCGTGGACAGACACAGTTACGATGACTTCACCTCCATGAGTTTTACATGTGTAGACTTATGTGTTTTCACAATGAGATATTTCAAAACTGACCACCTTAAAACTAACAAACATATGTGTAAATGATGCATAATTCACATAATTAGTCTCTTGCCACTGACTGTAATACTTTTTTTTCTAAATAGATCCCATTCAGCCAGACTATGGGTTTCTGTATAAATGTATATTTAGAATCCACTGCTATTAAAATAAATATCTGCAGCTTCACGTCAGTCTAGATGTCACCTGGTTCACTGTGAAACAGATGCGTGAATAAACACATAATTATGTAAACTTTATATCTGATCCCATTACAGTCATAACTTAAATGGTAGCAGGAAATACATGCGACTGTGCATTTTAAGTTGTTGGAGCATAATGTTTTAATAAAGGAAGCAGTAACTTCAACTTATAAAGACCCAATACTACTTTTGTGGCAGTTCTAAAATATTTTTTTTCTCTATATTTAACTTTTCTTAAGTGATTGACCACCATTTATTATAATATCCTCTGTGTTTTGCATAAAATCTGGTCTTTTAAGGTATTTTTCAGGTATTTATTTTTAATTTACTGACCTTGTTACTAAAAGCTCAGATTAAAGTTTATGTTATTATATCAGACACAGAGAAAACTGAAGAAAGTGTCTTTTTTTAGAGAAGATATCAATAACTGAATATAAAACAAGTGTGTCCATCCACTGTCATTGATCCAACTCCATTGGTTTTTACTGGTGAGTCAATGTTGTAGAAGATGACTGTTTTCACGGTAAATTCGGAGCCTCTGAACATCCAAATGGGTCATATCTGATGACCATGAAAAGACAAATAACTGCATTTTACACCAGTTATTTACATATATTGATTGGATTAATGGATTAACAGGGATTAATTATTTTAGCTTAGTATATTTGCCAGTGGCTGTTTGGGTTTTTATGGGTTAACACAACACTTTTTAGTCTGTGATTTTGCAAAACATATGCTACGTCTTACTAGTCTTAGATTTGTTGCTCAGATGTGATTTTTTTTTTTTTAACTGGTCACAGTTCTGAACTGACCCACAGGCACAAAAGACACATAACAGTGACTCCTGCACAGAATCAGACACGAAAACCCCTAAAGTTTAGAGCTTTGTGTATGAGTTGATGTGCAGTGGAAACCAGAGAATCCATGAGCAGATGATACTGGAGACCAGGATGTGGCGGCACAGAGCCAGACCTCTGCGTCGTAGCCGTTTCCTGTGTTTGTATTCACTCAGCAACTCCTGTTGATCTGAAGTGACGCAAAAGTTTGATTTAGACAGAGGACTTGAGTCTTGAGGATCTGAATGTGATTTGGGACCAGATATCGTAGTGGACCAAACTGGAAACGACAAGAGTTTATGTGATTTGTGCTGTTGACACTGGTACTGGAATAAACCCCAAATCTGACTCGTGTATTAGTAAAACAAATCATGTGAGTGAATATGAGGCTTTGATTTCTGTCCAGTCCATAATCTGTTTTTTCAAAAAATAATAAATTCTGATTTCAAGATTTCAAAAAGCTGTAGCTTGGATGTGGTTAGAGATAAAGTCTTACTGTAAATAAGAAAAATGTTGAATATGACCCAAAGTTTGTAACAGGAGAAAATGTACTCATCTAATTTGCACATTGTGACATCACATGGCAGCGGCCATATTGGATTGTGTAACTTTTAGTAAATTTGAGCGTACTATATATTTACATGGAAGTTTTCTTTGTGTTTTTGTTTTTTTTGTCATCTTATCCATAAAGTAAATAAACTTAAACATTAGTAGAAACTAAAATGCAGTAAGTTTTAGTAGCTTATTAGCAAAGCAGCAGAGTAAACAAATTTGTCTAATCTTAGCTATCAAAATTAAAACTAAATAAATTTTACATACTTAAGATAAGCTAAAATAACCTTTATTAGTCCCATAATGGGAAAATTACAGTATTACAACAGCAGAGTACAAGAGCAGCAGTGAAATAAGGTTACAGGTTTCAAAGTATTTAAGATAAGGAAAGTAAAAAATATATATAAGAAAGAAAGAAATAGAAAATAAACATAAAGTGTGCATCTACCCATCTAGAACTCAACGACATTAACTGGAATAACAACCTCTTACACCAGCTCAGGATTACGCCTTTCAAACCCGATTTTCTTCTTCACTGTGAACAGAAACATGCCATTAAATTGTGTTGAAGGGGCACATGTTCGCCATCTATTGGTGGGAGGTGGTAACAAGATTTGTCAACTCTGCCTGGAGCTATGGTTTGTTTCGTTCCATTATGTTACTTGTCGTTATATTATGACTTTGGTGCTTTAATGGTTAATCTCTGTAGACAGAAACCGACAAATGGAAAAGATATCTAAGGTTTTTTTTGGTTTTTTTTGTATGTTTTTCTGCATCAAATCTTTGCCACAAGGACTCAAAACGCTCCTCTTTGTGAGGCGTGGAGATCTGTCCACATGGTCTTTGTGTTTGGCGGTTTTCAGAGGGCAGACCGGGTGGAGAGGGACCTGTGGCTGCTGTTCCCACTCTGCACCACAACAAAGGCTATCTAAATGCTCTTTTATTTTATATACACTGCTGTAAAATCCTCCAGGGCCGCTGTGGCCCATATAATACTGAGAGCTGTCAGATTCACACAGAGAAGGCACGCGTCCGGATTGAGAGGGATGGTTTATTTATGTCGGCTGCTCTGAAAGGCCTCTCATCCGACTTGTAATTATTCACCTCGGTCTTCATGTTATCTCGCAGTCGGAAAAAGAACAGGCAAGTTGAGTCTTTACACCCAAGTAAATCGCGCTAGTGAAGGGGATGAAAAGCTACGCGATCAAACAGAAAAATACCCTAAATAATTTATTAAAAATGCAAGGAAGGAAAACAAAAAAAGAAAAAACAATCTACAGTTTGTTAAATCTTAATTAGCACACCAACAACTTTGTGAACAATGAGGCCATGTAGCCGTGTATTCTCTATTCCATTTCTTCTATTGTTGCAGAGAAACTTTTTTTTTTCCTTGTGCAGAGTTTAAAGCATAAATCTTTTTGTCCACACATACACACACATAAAAGCGCTCCATGCTGCTCGATAACTACCTCCTCTCACACCCAGGATCTCAACCTCGCAGTGCCCAGGAGGGGGTTGTGTTGTCTGGGCCACAGCAAACTGGGCCTGAGCAAAGGCCCCTGTGCCTAGATTAATTGGCTGCGTGCGCGGCTGTGTGCATCTTTGTGTGTATGTGAGGGAAGGAGCCGGAGTGCGAGAGTGTGTGAGGGAAACGTAGTCGGGGCTGGAGCAGTGTGGCGTTGTGTGTGTGTGTGTGTGTGTGTGTGTGTGTGTCTGTGTGTATACGTAGAGGGGCTATATATGAGGCAGCGTTTTTGGATGTGTGCGAGCTTATGTCTGAAAACACCATGTGAGACTAATGTGTATCCGTACATGTGTGTCGGCGGCTGCACAATATATCGTTTCGGCATCATCACTGCAATGTGTGCATGTGCTGTGGTTACATCGCGGTGGCATGTGGTGTCAACTAAGGCAACAACCACAACCCGAAAACGAGCAGTGAGGAATAGGAGGGAAAAAATAGAGTTGGGATGCAAAAATTAAAGCTGTGTTATTTCAGCTACAAAATGACCTGAAAATCACTTCAGGTCACCCTCCTGTGTTTGTCTATGAAGCTAATTGTGCAGCAAGTTTAAGAAATCCTCATCACTATCATTCTAGATTGATGAATTCTTTACACATATATACTTATTTATGTATTTTAGGTCTACTTCCTTCATAGTTAGTGGTGTACATTCACTGGAATGACTTCAATTTTTATAGTCTCCGGTCCCAGGATCTATTATATCTACAGTTGCGGAAAAGAAATAGTAGACCACCCTATATTTTCTTCAATTTTTTTGTTCATTTTAATCCCTGGAGCAAGTAAAGATTTGTTTGGACAAATATAATGTAACAACAAAATTGTCATCATTGTCCGGTTCTTAATCTGTATCGGCGTCAGAGCGGTGCAGCTTTAGTCAAACCTACTGTGTAGTGTTAGGAAACAGATGTTAGGATGTGAACATTGAATATTATTTTTTCTCTTTATCTGCCTTCTTTCAAGAAAATGGTCTTGAGATTGAGCCGAGTAACACTGTATAAAGATAGACCACACATATTCCTCCAATACGAGTCTGCAGCAACTAAGGAAGCATGAAGGAAGAATCAGTGGCAGAAAAAAATTATTAGACCACCTATGTTTTCTTCAGTTTCTTGTTCATTTTAATGCCTGGTACAACTAAAGGTACATTTGTTTGGACAAATATAATGATTACAACAAAAAATTGCTCATAGTAGTTTAATTTCAGAGCTGATATCTGTCCATTTTCCATGGTTTTCTTGATAATAACCGGAATCACTTAAGTTCTTACATCAATAGCTATGGCATTGTACTGATAAAAATAGTGCTTTTAGGCATTCCATGTTTTCTTATCTGTCTGTTTTAGACAAATATGATGATAATGGTCTACTAACTTTTTCCACCACTGTGTCTATATGTTTCTAGAGGTCAGAACAGAACTGAGAAAGAAATCTGTTAAATGTTGTTTTCTTACTGCCTATAACAACCTACAGAAGGAGCTAAAAAATTAAAAGAACTGGTCTCTTTAAATATATTTCAAAATCATTTTATAAGAAGAATCAATGTGGATGTAGATGTTTCTGTAACTTAATGAATTGGCTTCTGCTTTAAGATACTTTTAAGGAACATTGATGTATATTTGTATTACCTTGTACATTATTGGTAGTGCTCTGTGTGTACGTTTTTAGTCTGGAGTTTTATGTATGGTTTTAGCCCGGAGCTTCACTATGTGTTTTGTGTATGTTTTTAGTGTGGATGTATGGCTGAAATTTCTACTTTCAGTAACTTCTGCTGCTGCTTACTCTCAACAAGTCCATTCAAAAGGGCTAAACCAGTCCAGTCGAGCCCAGAAGAATGTTTAAATAAAGGTTAATAAATAGAACAATAAACAAATAGACTCCTCTTGCCGAGAGGTCTTTTATTTTTTAACATCACATCATATACAGCAGAAGAAAAAACTACTGCAATGCTAATTTTTTCCAATACTGTGCAGCCCCAGCAGGTAGGCAAGGCAGATGATTTAATAATTGCACGTTGAGGTCAGTTATGGATCTGTCCGGTATGTGTGGTAAATCTAGAAACCACAAGCATCTCATAGCGGCCCATTGTGAGAGTGGTTTTAACCTTCCACTGCTATTGATTAGCCAGCACGGACTCGTCTCCCGCCGACCCATTTGTGCGTGTGTTGACCGTATGCATGCGAATTTGCAGTTGTGTGGGAGTGCGTTGCGTGACGTGGATGTGTAGGTATGCGGCCGGCGAGGACACCTGTGCTCTGGTGTGTGTGTGTCTGTATGGATCCGATTTTTAAAAGGGGCAGCGCTGTTGGTGAGTCCCGGTGCTAACGTGATTGCGAATGACAAAGCGTCCAGGCGGGTTTGTTAGCTCCATAATGGGGAATCAATAGACACAACACAGATGTCAATACAACATGCTTTATTGCGTTAAGCTGCCTCACCCCCACCCTGAGCTCTGAACACACACACTCAGACACACAAACTACCAGAGGATGTATCTGCTCTGTAGATACTATCTGAAAGAAATACATCTACACATTAAACCACAGTATATATGTGCCCTCATATATGAGACGTAATGCGTCTTTTACTCATATGACATTACGGATAAGACCAAAATGGGACACTTTAATAGAGAATAGTCATGGAACACTCAGAAAATGAGCCTTCATATTGCTTTATGAGTTAAAATTGGTTTTCCCTGCTGCAAAAAGCTTAATCTACAG
Source organism: Fowleria isostigma (assembly GCA_029814645.1). NCBI lineage: Eukaryota > Metazoa > Chordata > Actinopteri > Kurtiformes > Apogonidae > Fowleria > Fowleria isostigma. The sequence goes on from JAPTGZ010000003.1 coordinate 35,550,847, forward strand.
AACAATATAACAGAAGACGAAGTTCAGTTTATGGTCTGGTGGATTCTGGTTTTGTTTGGCTTTTGATCAACACATTTAAGTTAGTTATTTGTGCATTACATACACTAACATTGCAAGGACATTCCCATAAAATAAAAAAAAATCAAACAATCATATAAAAAGTCACAGAAACTAATCAGAATACTTACCTTAATACAAGCATCTTACACTGTTAACATCTTATACTTTAAAGATGGTACCCTTGAATCAGTTTGTCCTGTTTAGATGTGGTTTAACCCATACAAACCCGGTGTTACTTTTGTGGCAGTTCCAAATTTTTTTTTTTTCCTCTAGATTTCACCTTTCTTAAATGAGTTATCACCATTTATTATAATACTATCTTCTGTATTTTATGTTCTCTCAATGAAAACCATGTATTTTCCTGTATTTAATTTACTGATTGTGTTGATGTTCATAGAAACTCAGATTGAAGCTAAGGGTTATTATACCAGAAACGGAGAAAACTGAAGAAAAAGTGACTTTTTCAGCAAATCTGTCATTAACTGAACAGAAACCCAGTCTCTCCATCCACTGTCATTGATCCAACTCCATGGGTTTTACTGGTGAATCAATGTTGCAGAAAGTGCTGGTGTTTCCACATTCACTACGGAGCTTCTGAACGTCCAAAGGATGACCATGAAAAGATGACAAACCGCATTTTAGACCAAATATGTGAATGGCTTGATAGGATTAATGGTTCAGAAGTTATTAAATATTTTAGATCAGTAGATGGTTTTGGTTGCCGTTTGCTGTTTGGGTCTGAATGGGTTAAATAAGGGTATTGGAAATTGTAGAGTGTACATTGTTCCAAAGTAGATGACCCTCAATATTTCTTATTGTATTGAAGCTGTATTGTATTTCTTTTATTGATTAACAGAAACGTGGTGGATGAATGTCCTTATGTTGCTTTTTCACGGAATAATTGTGAATGTATGAAGAAACCTCATAGTAATTCTGAAAGGCTGTGGGAAGGTCATGAGTTATACATGAAGACACGAGTCTGTAAACATTCACATCAAAAACTGATAGAAGTTTAAGAAACGGGGATGAATCACATCTCATAAGAAAATCATATTTGATATATTTTTGCAAAGAAAACCCAGAGAGTATTGCAATAGATAATTTAAACCATTTGACCATCATGAAGTCTGATTTTTCATAGTGTCACATTGTGATCTGTCCTACATTTTATTTATTTTTCCACATAAAACATATCACATCTTACACATCAAACCATGATTTTTATCTCAGATCTTTATATGTATTTTACTTGAAAACGCATGACCACAAGCATACCAGAAACGTACCAGAAATGGCCTCCATGCAGCCATCACACAAATGTACTGTGAATTAGTGGCACAATCTCAAACCCAATGTATATAATGTGAAATACACACACCGACACCTTTTGTCTTTGGAGACGAAGAGCTCATTTCATTCCACGGACACTTCCTGCTGTGAAGATAAAAAATATCTCCCCTTAGAACCAAATATGGTCACCTGAACTCTGCTTCCCCTCCGTATGTCAGTCCATCCAAGCAGCTCAAACTATCAGTGTTACCGTGGAAACATTCATAGGCCATTAGACACACATATAGGAAGACAGGAATCAAGGTAAAGACTTTTCCTCCTCCATACACACACATAAATACAAACACACACACACATAAGCTGCCTCCATTGGACAGTCATCTTAGTCTTCTTGCACTTGATGGTCACAAAGACCATTAAGGGCTAAATTGGCTGTACTCAGGCTATATTTGACTGCCCTGTGTGTGTCTCTCTTTGGGTATGTAATCGCCAATCATATGGAAGTGTGTATTTGCAGTCATTTGTGAGTACATTTCCACATTGTCTGTCCTTGTAAACATGACTAACTGTGTACTCAGAGTACTTATTTCTGATGTGTGCACGCTAAAATCGGCATTTCCTTGATGGCTTGTCTCAGTGTTTGGTCGGATGTGTTCATATACAGGCCAATGTCCATTTTACACCCCCGCTAAATAATGAATCGGGGCCACAGCGGGGGACCTTTTCTGGTTTAACACCAGTGCACACCCCTAATCGAATGCACTCAGCATGTGCTGGCCCTTTGTCCAACAAGGTGTCTGTCGATAGACTTTCTCCTCAGCCCACATAAATGCCATAAAGAACCTTGTGCCTATTCATTCGTCTCATAGCTCACATTCCTTCTCTTCACACTCCTCTCATCCCTGCTTTGCTCTCCCTCCATCACTCTAATTCCCCTGCCTTGGCCTGGCGTGCCACCGGGGGTGTTCAGCTGGAAGAAGGATAGGTGGAAAGGAAAGAGAACAGAAGGGGGAGAGCGAGCGAGAAAGGCTTGAAGCTGTTCAGCTGATTAGCGGTTGGCATGAGGTCAGGGCTGCTGGTCCACTTCCAATTAACTAGAATAATTAGGTTTCACACTGTACACGGGTAGTGTGTGAGAGAACAGGGGTGTGTGTTGCTCTTTATTTTCTGTACCGTTTCTTATTTTATATGAACATAAGCCTAGGTGATAAACATGATATAAATATGAGCGTAGTATTTTTTTTTCATTGGTTAGAATTTCAATCTATATGTATTTTTAAGTTATGGTTTTGAAGAGTATCCTCACACTAACTTAATCCTAATCCTCTGACTGTATATGATCAGGGGGTGGGGGCGGGGACATCACCCATAGGTTTCTGGAATGCCATTTTGAAGTCAGCAGTTTGCAATTTGGCCGTCGCAATTTTGGCTTTTTGGAAACAGAAGTGACTGTATTTGGACAAAAGGGGTGGAGTTACAGGAGACTGAGTGTTCAGTGGTGAGCTAATGCTAACCACTAGCAGAATAATGGTAAAACATTCAACAAAGTCATTTTAGGATCTTGTTTGTGTAGTCTTTTAACAGAACTACATGTCAGCTGTCCACTACTGAAACTACGAAAGTCTGACTGCAGGTCAGTGAGCGGTCATATAGACCTGTCAATCAAAGCAAATCATGGTGGTTGTTGAAGATACGGATTACCATGAGAGCTTATTAATGGAGGACAAATGTAAACAGATAAGATCATGGAAACAAAAAACTAATAATTTTTACAAAGAAATTGATTGTAAGTATATGAGAGGCAGCCTTTTTTTTTTACTTCATTTGGAAAGTTACCTCGATGCCTTCCAGTGATTAACAACTTTAAGATACTAACACATTGGCTTCATATTAGCGCCTTGACCCTTAGCCTCGAGTAAAGTAGTTATTAGCTAAATTATTATTATTATTAAAAATGGCTAGTCATTCTCAATCAATAAGGAAAAATAAAATACATAGCCATACATATTTTTGACAACCTTGGTGACCATTTATGTATAGATTTGAGTTTTAGGTGCACCTGAATGCATCATGAAGTCCCTTTTCAAGTCTGTGTCAAATTCCAAACAAAAAGTAACATCCCTGTAACTGAACAACATGTCTTCACTTTGTTGGGGAAATATATCCTTTTTTATTCAAAATCATATCCTTTTCGATCAGAATCTATTTTTATAATAATTGGTTTCTGTTCTACATGTGTGTATTTGCTCTTTTATCACAGATGCATAGTTTCGATTTGGCATCAACAGATCATGGGGTACACGTGTGTGGGTGTGGCATCCATAGGAAGGAGTCAACAACGAGGTCCAATCGGAACCTCCTTCCAGACCTACAACCAACCAGACTCTACCTTGTTAGCTCATCTTCTGTCTAAATAAAAATACCGGGTTGTAGGGAAAAGTAGGTGTGGCTAGACTTTGTGCCCTAGCAGTAACCTGTCATGGTTAGGAGTCAGATGAATATCCACCTGGAGCTCTGTAAATTATTTTCTCATTAAGTGATAATAAATGGGAATCAATTGAGACCGAATCCACCTCCTGTGCCGTTTGATCCATCGGACGCATTACTTAATAACTTACAAACTGAAAACATCATGAAAACTTTTATCACATGAACAAACCTGAAGTATGTTCCCTCCTTGTCTCATAATCAGTAGGTGGTTAACGTTCAGCCTCTTTTCTACGGGTCTATACTAACATATATCAGTAATTATTGATGTCAACTGAACACGGATTTCATCAGGATCAATTTTTCAACTATATCCACCATCCAACCCTACACGAGCACTTACTGTCTGTGAAACTAAAGGCAAATTGAAGACAGCTCAGCTTAAAACTTCCGACTAAATTGCTTTCTCGACCTCCATACCCTCAGGATTAGGATTCCAGATTTAACCCTCTAAATTTCAGTCGCTCTGAAAAAAAAAAAAGCAAAATGTTTTTGCTGTTAATCCCAGATTAAGATCAACACCACTGTGTAATCTGTATATCTTTGACCCGAGACATGTCTGTCTGCTAGCTTCAAATCTTTTGTGCAAGTTTTCTTTTAGCATTCTACTCTCAGGGAGATAGAAAAAGTTAATACTGAGAAAATACATTGTTGGAGGGAGTGAACAGGAAATATATTCATGGCTTAGTTTTATTTCTTTTGTATTGAAGGTGTTAAGATGGTGACCTTCTCTTGAGTTATTCTCCACACTGTAAGCCTAGGTGAGTTGAGTTTACTTTAAAAAAAAAAAAAAAAAAACTGAGAAAAGTGGTTGCCTTAAAAAATTAAGTAATGATTAATCAATTTGATGAAAAGTATGTAAAAAAAAAACAAAAAACAACTTAAAGTATGTTTATTTAAAAAATGTGTTGTACTATCAACAGCTTTGCATGGCTATTACACTTAAATAAAGTTCAGTGCACTGAATTCCAAGTTGATTTAACTAAAAAATATGTAGTAATAATAACTATGCAAAGCAATTGATATTTTAAAAGACGAAGTTACATTTTTTTCCCTTTTTTTACATACTTAAAAAGTTCATTACGTATTTTTTTTTTTTAAAGCAACCACTTTTCTCTCTCTTTTTTTTATTTTTTAAAGTAAACTCAGCTTATCCAGGCGTAGAGTGTGTGGTCATAACTAAAACATGTTCATTTTAAATCCTTTTAACTTAAATGTATTCACATATATTCGACTATATCTACAAATGAGATGACTATACTTAATATTTTCTAATAATGTCATCAAACTTATGTTTTTTTAGTGCTTTGTAATAATTTTCTTTTAAGTATATAGACATCTAGGCTTACAGTACAGGCAGAACATGACAGAACAGAGACATTTTCCTCTTGCATGTGTAAAATATCGGCCAAACTATTGCGCTACAAAACACAGTGTGTCGACTTATGGGTGTGCGGAAGGCTGCGGTGTAGTTGAACTCATGTGATCTATAGCTGGTGTGTGTGTGCTGGATTAGTTGCCATTTTCCTTCAGTGCGTAAGTGTTGGTCTTTTATGCCAACCTGAAGGCAGTGATCTTGACTGAATAAAGAGGAAAAAAGAAGTCAGGAAAGGCTCATGAGCGTGACATAATGACGCCGGAGTGTAATTTTACGCAAAACCTTTTCATGGAAGTGTGAGCTTGTATGGGCCGTTGAGAAGCTTGTGTGTGTGTGTGTGTGTGTGTGTGTGTGTGTGTGTGTGTGTGTGTGTGTGTGTGTGTGTCCCTGTGTATTTTTTCAAGTAAATTTACTCTCCGAGTGTTTGCA
>JAPTGZ010000003.1:35662253-35679365 GCA_029814645.1 Fowleria isostigma
GCATGGTGCGGGGATCGAACTAGGGACCTTCTTGCTGTGAGGCGTGAGCGCTAACCACTACACCACCGTGCCGCCCGCATTATTACATAATGCACCAAATTATTACATTTTCTTTAGTAAAAAAAAGGGCTGACACCTGCAATTTGAAAGAACCGTTGCAATATGTAATAACTTATTGCAAAATGTATTCAAGAATTTCATTACAAGCTATGGAATTATTACATAATGAGGTAAAAAATTATTGCATTATTGGATATTTCACCATTATTACATAATGTGGTGCTACAGGCCTGGATATCTAGTGAGTGCTCTTTGATTGACAGTTGTGATTGACAATTTTCTCGTCATATTTATTAAACCGCCGTGGCTCAGGATTTAGAGCAGGTCATCCAATAACCGAAAGGTTGGTGGTTCAGTTCCCACTCTGTCTCAGTCATGTGCTGTTGTGTCCTTGGGTAAGACGCTTCACCCACCTTACCTCCAGTGTTTCTACTCACACTGGTGTATGGATGTGTATGAATGTTCGGTGGTGGTCGGAGGGGCTGTAGGCGCAGACTGGCAGCCACGCCTCCATCAGTGAACCAGGGCAGCTGTGGCTACACATGTAGTTTACACCACCAAAGTATGAATGTGTGAGTGAATGAATAATGGATCCATTGTATGCACACTGAGTATGCCTTAATAGAAAAGCGCTATATAAATCTAATCCATTATCATTATTATTATTATTAAACCACATAGTTTATTTTTTCAATACAGTCTAATCTAATCTAGACTAAAATAATCATCCAAGAAAGCAACACCCTTCACTTTATATTTAAAACTATTACCCGTTGCTGCTTAAACCCTTGATTTGTCCATTTTATAAATGAAGACGTTCACAGCACCGTGAATATATTCCATAGGCGATATGTTTCATGACAGACGCAGGTTTGTGTTTCTGTTAAATTCACCACAAAGACGACCACCTCACCTCACCTCCCGTCCCCGGCCTTCATCTGGTGTAACATAATGCATGAATGCACCCTCACACATCTGAGGGCCATTATAGATTTTCTGTTAAAGCTCTGATCAAGACATGTCAAACGCAACTGCAGCTTCACCCTCTTCGTTCATGTCTTTTATGCACAGAGACGGCGAATGTAAATTATGGGATATCATGCATGCTGTTTGGTCAATTAGTTGATTCTCCAGGGTCAAATTCCACCTTTGATATGCAATGGGAGCCGTCGGAGGCTTCCTGAGGTTAAAATACAATCTAAAATGTTCTTTTCTGGGTTTTTGTGCCGTACATTAAGGCGTCAGGGTCAGGTCTCTGCTTTTTATGTGTGTTTTCATGCTGATCGTCTCATTTGGATTCACGGTCTTTATGTTGATGTCTTTTATTCAAATGACACATTAGACGCTAACACTTCCATTAAAGCAAACAAAGGCTCAGACGGAAAAGCAAAACTGTTTAGTCCTGGAAAATACATGTTTAACCCTCAGAAACTGAGACTGAACATATTTATTGCTGTAAAATAACTATTTACTTTCTCTGCTTTTTGTCTTTTTTGGACATTCAAAGGCTCCACAAATATTATTACAGACATTTCACTGTTTGCATTAGATCAGCTGGTAATATATTTCTTTTCAGATGTATATATCATTTAATTAAATATAAATACCCTTGAAAACACCCACAACAATATTAAAACCTGGGCCTTAACTTACTTAGTAAAGATTAGTAGTAGGGGAAAAAAATCATGTGGAAGTTGAAAATAATGACATTCATTTTTTTCATTTTTGATCATTTTTTGTTATAATTTTAGTTTCTTAAAGAAAATGTAAAATATGAACTTTAAAAGAACCAAGTGAAACGTTTGGTTCTTCTAAATCAGAAAACTGATGCAGACTGATAGAAAATTATAGAAAAACAGAATAAACTTGGGAGAAGCACAAATCTGAACACCTGATTTTGGCCTTGGAGGATTCATTAATTTATTCAGACTTTATGCTATGTACATCATATATATTCAGATGAAAGTCAGACATTGTTAGTTTAGCATATGAAAAAAAAACAGTAAAATGCACAATTGTGATTAAAATAATAAGTCTTTAAATCCTAAACAAATGAATCAATCACTGCTGCTAATGTGTGCTAATGCTAATGCTAATGCTAGGTACTGTGTATGTATTAGGAAATTATAAAGTAATAAAACCATTAACCTTTAAACCAAGACTAGAAGTGAAATGTAATTTGAATGTGACAATTATCAATCATACACCTTCATTTGCACTTGAGAAATCATTTTATCAGAAACTAGGATGTTTTATTAAAGATTTAATGCCCTAAAGGATAAAAACTTTACACTCTTTCATGAACTAAAACCTGATTTTCCAGGGCTGATGACTGAACATCATCTCAGATCTATTGTATTATTACTCTTAAACTCTGGTCTATAATATTCTGTAAAACACATGCATATTCTTCTGTACCGTCCAGAGGGAGAAGAGCAGTGATGTGGTCGGTGTCAGCAGTGGCGGCGGCGGCGGCTCCATAGTCGGCTCCAGCAGCGGCGTTGGTGTCGTGACATCGGTCGGAGCTTCCTCAGCCCCCAGCAGCTCCATGGCGTCCTCATTGACTTCTGGCTTAACCTCCGGGGGTCACTTGGGGGAGGAGCCCAGCGACCTGGAGGAACTGGAGCAGTTCGCCCGCACCTTCAAACAGCGGCGCATCAAACTGGGCTTCACCCAGGTAAACCCAGAGTGTGTGTTGTATATGTATTTGGATATTGTATCACCTATGAAGGAATGCTAATGAGCTGTGTGTGTGCAGGGGGACGTAGGCGTGGCGATGGGTAAACTGTACGGTAACGACTTCAGCCAGACCACCATCTCGCGGTTTGAAGCTCTCAACCTGAGTTTTAAGAACATGTGCAAACTGAAACCCCTGCTGGAGAAGTGGCTGAGTGATGCAGGTGAGAACAAAATATGAAACAGGTCCAGAGTCAAAGTCTCATCTATTTTTGTTGGGGTTTTTTTCAGGGTTGAAATGAACATACATATTTATTGTTCGTCTTTTCTTCAGATATGACAATAAAATACAGAAAATATATGCACAGCCTTAAAAGACACACGAAAAACTGAAATAAACATGTTTTAAAGGTTAAAGTCATTATTTAGCTTAATCTCTGACCTCATCACAAAAAGGAGCACAAACAATTTGAAACATTTGACATGTGTTGAATAAAACCCGGTATAAATCATCAGAAAATGAATGAAAATTGTCTCATACTGTCTGAACAAAAGGGTAAAAGACATGTTTAGTGCAAAAGGAGGACACACTAAATACAACCACTGGTTTATAGAAGCTGTTCGATGAAACCTTGATCATTCTGTTCATTTTTGTACACTTTGTTTATTTTGCAGATTTTTTTTGTTGATTATTTTATTCAATTAGGTCTTTTTTGTTAATTTTGTTATTTTTTGGGTTATATTGTACATTTTGTTGACTATTTTGTATTAATTTTTGCTTCAATTTGTGGCTCATTTGGCATATTTTTTTTCAATTACACTACACACTGCCACAACTTTTCCTTTTCTTGCTCTACATACTTCACTTACAAATTAGATCTTTTACAGAGACATAAATGCATATGTGTGAACATTAGAATTTTGCCACACCAATAAACCTAATTTTAGGACTTTTACTCTGTACTATACATTACAAAACCTTTACAACCCATTTAGTGGATTTTATGTTGTGTATCTTATGAGGCTGTGAGCATATTTCTTGTATGTTCTTGTATATAAATCAAACAGAATGAGAAATAAATGCGTATGCTCATTTCATCTCTGCAAAAACAACAAAACTAAAGGTGGATTAAGAGTTTTGCTTAGTACTGTATTCTACCGCTGGTGGGTTTGCTCAGATTTATTGATAGAGGTGCATCAATAACAGTAAATGAATGAATGAATGTTTCTCTCCATCACTGGTCGTTCATGTTTCTGTTCATCTGTTTTTTTTTGTCACAGAGACCATGGCCGTGGACAGTATGCTGCCCAGCCCCTCCTCCATCTCCTCCCCCTTGTTGGGCATGGAGGGTCTACCAGGCCGACGCAGAAAGAAACGCACCAGCATCGAGACCAACGTCCGAGTAGTCCTAGAGCGCAACTTCTGCACGGTCTGCTCTGTTTCAGATCACCACTGTTATATTTTTAAGCAGCTAGTGAAAGTCTTTTCCTGACAGAGGCCTCCATTGTTGTGGTGTTTCATCATGTGCCTGGTTATTTATTCATGCTCCTGCTTTTGCTCTTCAGAACCAGAAGCCTACCTCGGAGGAGATCCTGCTCATGGCAGAGCAGCTCAACATGGAGAAGGAGGTGATTCGTGTTTGGTTCTGCAACCGCCGGCAGAAAGAGAAACGCATCAACCCCTCAAGCAGCACCACCCCTCCCCTGCCCACCCAGACCTCCCCTGTTGTGACGCACAAAGCCCCCTGCTACAGCCCCCACATGGTACAGTCCACGATGTCCATGATGTTTGTTGTTTTTCACCAGTAAAGACAATACTAGGGCTATTTACAACAGTTTCCTCAGTGTATTCAGTACTGAGAAAACAGTCTGGAACTGCTCCATTCACTGTGGATTATACCTGATCTATTTTATACGTGGCTAATCACAAGCCTCAGGGGTGGGAGTTTCACAATAAGTCTTTTTGTTGTGAGTCAAAGTCAGTTCCAAGTCCGCAAATCTCTTTACAACTGTTGTTGGCTGTTTGTTTCAAAAGTAAGGATTGAATTACAGACTACATCATGTTTTCTTAAATTTCTCTAACAAAAGCATCACATTCATCTTATCTATGATTGGTTTACTTGGTACCTGTTAGTCCCGCCTTCATATTTGGAATTAAGCCCTGTGATTTCAGATGGTTTTCACAGGATTGAATACACTGAGGAAACGGGATAGCTGGTCAGGATACAGCCATTTAACCACAGCATCCAGCTGCACCAATGGAATGTCTCTGATTGGCTGCATAGCAAAAAGGGGCGGTAGCAATGGAGGCGGAGCCTACTGCAAGGCATGCTCTGTCACAGCTGCTAACATTAAACTCCTCCTCCTCCTCCTAGTTTTATTGATACTGTTAATATTAGCATCGTTTCACTGTTTCATCCTGCTTTACTATTGTTCCTGAATAATCTCCATGACGCCAAGGCTCATAGGCTGCAGCAGGTCCTTTAAGTACGCCTTTAGAGCCCTTTAGCAGGTTTGTTGGAATTGAATGCCAAATGTTAGTGCATATTGGACAAAAAAGAGTTAATGCGAACAAAACCGTGTGTATTATAGTTTATTTCCTAATCCAACAAAAATCTAATCGATAAGTGATATCAATAATGGAACCGGAATTGCTAACTTCTTATCAGTTCCCGTCCCTAGACCACCACCAATGCGCTAACGACCACTCTGACTCTGATTTTAGAAGTGTGTTTCCTGATTTCTGTCCGTTTCCTTCCTCAGATATCCAGTCAGGGTCTGTCCCAGGTCACCACCAGCCTCAGCACAACAGGTGAGCTGTAATTACAGTTTGTGTCGAGTCGTGTCAATCAATTATTAAAGGTTAGCGAAGTGTTCAGGTTGAGGTTTTGGAGCCCAAAGGTCAGCTGCAGATGGATTAAAGTGGCCCTGACATTATTTGGAAAATAATGTAAAGCTTCTGTGTTATTGGAGGCTTTGGCCGGTTCGGAGCCGTCATTTGGAAAAGAATGAGTTCTGTGAGAGAAAGCCTGAAATAGAAAACAATGATGTTTTGTTGACAACAAAATGGAGGCACTAGTCCCATTTTGAGTTGTTTACCTCCATGAGTCATGACTCGTCCTCATGATTTATAGACGTGACTACAGTCTGAGTTATCCCAGCCTTCTCAGATATGACAGATGACCTGACAGGTAACAAACACGCCGGGAAATTTATTGGTCCGTCGAGTCCTGGGCTTATACTTCATACTCCGACCCGGCGCAGGCTCCTCAGTCCGCTCTGAATCCTGACAATTAATGAAGAGCTTTGTCACCAAAATGTTTATTTAGTGATCACTCATCTGTGGCCGCTACATCCCTCATCTGTTCTCGCTCTCAGCTGCCAGCTCGTCACCCTCGGCATCCTGCCCCATGACTCCCGTCAGCTCGGCCGGAGTCGGCTCCACCTCCTCTTCTGTGACTCCGCCCCCTCATAGCACAGCCAGCCCCGCCCCTCCCAGCCTGGGGGCCCATGGGCTCAACACTGGGTGAGTATCGATAGTTGTACAGTTCAGTTAACCCTTTCATGCATGTTGGAAACTTATTCAAGCTTCAATTAACACCCCAATATTTAGGATAAAATAAAATATATTAAGGATAAAATAAAATATCTTTATTGTCATTGTTACAAGTAGAATGAAATTAAAAGTTTAATCAAATCTGGGCATCATTAGCAATAATTTGTCCAAACTAATCGTGTTAAGAGTAGTTTATAGGACTAATACTTACATGAAAATGAATGATTATGTTATTTTAAGACAGTATCATTAGTGTTTGCTACTGATAAGCCTAATCAGTCATGAATTCACTATATTTATGAACATGTTTATACAAAACAATGATAATGACAAAAAGTATTGAATTGAATTAAAAAAAAAAAAATTAAAAAATTGAATTATTTTTTTTTAATTGTATTTGCTTTGCTTTGCCTGCTTGAAAGATGCTTGAATGTCTCATGTTTTATACAATGACAATAAAGAATTTAACTGAATTGAATTATGATATTTTCCAATAAACTCCATTCAAACCATTGATGTGCAGTTGTGCATTACACTAAAAATTTGAACTGAATCCAACTGGACATGTCTAATTGTCTCTCTTTTGTCAATAATTCATGCATGAAAGGGTTAATCTAAAGGAGAGTGATTTTGGTCCAGAAACGGGTGAAAAGGCTTCTTTTCTTCAGTATAAAATAAAAAAATACAACAGTTCGCAGAAACATTCTGTAATATTGAAGAGCCACTGATTAATTCATTCAGACTTTTATTTTAACTCAGAGTATGTACTGAGGTGTGGGGTTTTATTTGAAGTATAACAGAGTTCAACAGTAAAGCTTGTAGGGGAAGTTAACACCATGTTCAACAAGTAAATGAAGTCTGTGTCTGATCAAGTAAATGGTAAAAAAAAGAAATGAACACAATGTTTTTTTCCAAAACAGAGAAGTTACATATTTATCTCTTTCTCATCTTTGAGATTTGCACATACAGATAAAGCATGACAGTTAGTGTTTAGTCTTATCTAAGTTGCAAATGAATTAAACAATTTTTTGGGGGGCAGTGCATTTTAAAATTAAGATTTCAACTAAGCAAATAAAAAGCATTAACTTTGAACCATGTACAATAAAATACACAGCTTAACAACGATGACAGACATTAAAATGCAAAAAAAAGATCAATTACAACAAAAAGACAAATATAAAAAGTGATAAAATTAAAATATCCACAAACACCTCTTCTATTCCACTTAAGTTACTTATTTTCTGATTATCTCTGTGATTTCTGCCTCTTTGTCTTTAATCCAATGTATACTAACACTCTAGATGATCAACTTTATCACTTCTTGGGATCGATTTTACAGTGTATTGCTATCGTATAATAACATGTTATACGATAACATGTTGAGTTGTAAAAGCCAGTGTCTGTATTTAGAACATTTCAATAAAACATGTCTTACACACATGTACGTACATACCTATATTTAGTCTACAGAAGAACATCATGCCAGTAGCAGTTTCATAATGAACATTTATATTTACACAAAAACATTTCAAGACAAGATCCATAGATCCCACCATGGGGAAATTTCACAGTCACAGCAGCAGCATCATATAACACAAGTACAAAGATAGAGGCAGGGAGAAAAAGAAAATGAGAGATTTTGGTATTTAAATAAATAGTTCAGACATTTGAAATATATATATTCATAGTGTTAGAGAGTAACAGGATTCATTAATTTATTGTTTCTTTCAAGCTTGTGCACTCCATGTACCATAATTATTATTAGAAACATGTCACTGTATGTACACATAAAAAATTTGCTGTAAATATTATATACACAGAGAATTTTACACAAACAATATGCATAGAGAAAAACACATCGAGAAGTATACATAGAATACATATACACAAGAGTAACTATGATTTAAATATGTGAATTCCATCGACCACACATAAGTAAGTTTTATTTATTGAGCACTTTTCACAGACGGGTCACAAAGTGCTTTACAATGCAAATACAATCAAAACAATTAAAATACAACTAGAATGCAATAAATACACTAAATGCAGTCTGTCGATGCCAACCTTAAGTCCGTTTTTGAATTATATAATAACATAATAATGATGATAATAATAATTGTAGTAATAATAATGTATATAATAATAAAGTTTATTTATGTAGCACTTTTTGCTCTTTGCATTCAAATAAAGTCATAAGTAAATTGGCAAAAAAAACAACACACAGCTACAGACACACATATAAATATAAAAGCAATGGTCATACCCCCCCCTACCTAAAAGCCTGTCTAAACATAAAAGTCTTCCGTAACTTTTTAGAAGTTGAATTAAAAGTGCGAGGTGCATGCTATCAGTCGGATTCCTCTGCGTGGACCTGTGGGTTTCTCCCTCTTAATCGTCCTGCTTTGTGTTTCTCTACATGTGTGAATGCCGGTACGTGCATGTGCGTGTGTGTGAATTTGCGGCACATCCATGTTTCAGGAACACAATGATGGGAGTAAGCACAGGGATGAACCAGGCCCTCATTGGCAGCAATCCCCTGGCTACCATGCAAGGTGTGTGTGTGTGTGTGTATGTGTGCAGCGGGGAAGGGATGGAGGGGGTCGGGGTGCATGCAGACCCTCCCCTCCGGCCCGTTGAGTCTCCACCAGTCTCCATTTCTAAAGAGCATTTCCCATTTCACCCTTCACCCATTCTCTCCAAAATGAATTTCCGTGCGGGGCTTCAGATGACAGTCGCCGACAGCGAGGCCCGTGCTCTCTCAAACTTCCTGAATCGCTCACTTTGGTGAAAGATTCAATTCAATTCCTGTACAATGGCCCACTATTATCACACAGTGACAAGAGCCCCTTATGGCGAAGCTTAGGAGGCCAGGTCAGCTTACAGTAAACAGATGAACCGGCACAATCCCCTCCCTCTCAATATGAGAAAAGGCCTGATGGCTAAATAACTAGTTTCCTCTCAAAATTCCCCGTTCTGAAAGGGAAGCTCTGCTGAGAATCAATTAAGCATCACAAATAAGGTTTGTCCAGCTCAGCTTTGAATCCGTTCTGTGGTCCATCTCCCTATACGGCCCATTCCCTTCACCCCCGCCCCCTTCAGCACCATTCAGAGCCCGCCTCCTCCGGGCCATGTGCTGATGAGAAGGATACAGTCTGTTATGGAAACTGCAGCTCTGCCAACACAAACACTGATAGAGTTCTGCAGAGAAGAAAGAGGCAGTTTGGAGTGAAGTGTTGACGCTAAAGGATTTCAGGTCTGATTCCCTGTGGGGCAGCAAACACCGTGAGTGTTTACACTGAAGCTGCTATAATAGACAACTCACACACAGGCGATTCGGCAGAGTTTGTGGCTGTAAGACAGAAAAATACAACTTTTTGAGGCTGTTTCTCATGTCAGCGTTAAAATGACAGCACACGTCTGTTATTCTGAAAACTCAAACATATCGATAGAATCCTTTAAGTCTCCAACAGTTTGTTTTTTTTACTCTTTCTTTATGAAAGTTTCTTTTTAAAATATATAAAAACAAAAAACAGAATAAACAGGTCATGAGGTCAAAGGGTTATAGAAATTGCATTGTTTGGTTAAACAACACAAGTTTTACACTGAAAGGCTTACAAATTTGTCTCACAGGTTATGTAAACGTACCATTTTTCCCAACGTTCTTCACCCAGGTGTCTCTGCGGTTGTGTTGCGTTGGTCATCTGTTCTAGTAAATGTTTTACAGGTTTTACAGTATTGGTAAAGACAAGGGTTGTACCAGTCTGACTCAGGTCGTTTCAGTTCAGACGCCGATACCAATGCTGGGGTCTTGTGTATCGGTCAATACTTGATACCAATCCGACATCATTGTTGATTTAAGAAGCCTCACCTGGTGCAGTGGTTCCTGTTAAGGTGAAGTGCAGTTTCTGTCCTACTTACTCAATAAGTACCCCATGTGTACCTCACAATCTCATCTACTGCGCTGACGTCAGCCGTTAAGTGTCCATAAATGTCTGTGCTATGTATCTCACTCTCTCTAATTTCACAAGGTACGCGCAACCCGTATGGCTGCAGGTGCCAGTGGTGGGTACACCACGGCAAAACCTTACCAATGGAAATGTTACTGGTGTGGTAAGCAGACCCTGTTCTAGGGGAGGGGCAGTGCCCCCTTAAGCAAATGCCCCACCCCCTCAAATGAACGTTTCTGAGGGTAGGGAAAAGGAACATGAGCAGCACAACAGTGGGAGATTTAAAGGAATTAGTAAAGCATTTTAAGTTTCGCTTTCCCTTTGTACGGCTGTATGGTCTACTTGTTTTCATTGTGAGGTACGGCATGGAGTGCACCCCCCCCCCACCCCCCAAGGATCGTCTTATGGATTGATTGCCTTTACTGATCCCTGACCCAGCTAAAATGTTTATCAGAGCCAATATCTAATCATAATAACAGATCGGTGCAACTTTAGTAATGACAGTCAGTGGTTTTAGTGTCCCCAGTGCATACTCTTCATCACATCCTACAGATTCCATTGTGCTGCTTTGTGTGTTTTTGTGGGTGCAGGTTTGTGTTGTGTTGCAAATAACCACATCTCATTTCTGATCTATGGTCTGTCATCTGCTTACTTAAAGGCTGTTCATTAAAGTCTGTGTAACAAAGTGATGAATACATGTTCAGAGTTTGACCTGGAAAAATGAGAGTATTTTCAACCACTCTGCCAGATCCAAATGATCTGATTAGTGGCATCTTTAAAGTGTCAAATATCACCTTGAGTAGATTTAGTGGACAGTGTACATTTATGCATTTGGCAGACACTTTTATTCAAAGCGACTCACAAGGAGAGGATTAACAATGAAAGCTACATAAAGGAACTCTTTAAAGAGAACACTGGTTAGGAAAAGGGTTCCAGAAGGGTGTGATGCACAACCAGAGTTTGGAACCAGAAGACTGACCAAAGAATCAACTGTTTTTCCTTTTATTTATGAGAAAAAATGTATATAGTGTAAAAAAATAAATTATCCCTATACCTTACATCACAAATTACAAACATTAAGATAAAGGCTGTAATTGTAATGTATTGACACACACTAGATGATATTGATGCAGAAATGATTTGACCATTTTGACATGGACGTTCAGGAGTAAGTTTACCATCAGAACTGTGTTCATTTGAGTAATTGTTTTCTTATGTGGTCACTGTTTCTGCTTAACTGTTCATGATCATCATTCATAATCAGATTCATAATCATCACATCCTCACATCCGCGTGTTCAATGACTCGTGTTTTACTGATTTGTTCAACTTGTTCACTGTTTCTTATCTCTTCTCTTTCTTTGCCTCCTTTCTTTTTCATCTCTTACTATGTCCTTCTGCCGACACGCCCCTATTCTGTTGTTTCTTCTCCTAACTTTCCTTCCTCATCTTCTCCTCCTCTTCCTCTTCTCCTCTTCCTTCATCCCTGACCAGCGCTGGCGGCCAGCAGCGGTCAGCTCCCCCTCTCCAGTCTCGAGGCAGGACCTGGTCATATGCTTCTGGGTGGCCCTGGGGGTCCGGCTGTCCCTCCCTCCCTCCGCCCCTCCCTCTTCCTTAACCGGCCCACGCTCCTGCCCATGGTGACTGGCTCCATGGCCACGGCGTCGACGCCCGCCTTGGGCATGATGAGCAGCAGTGGCGCCGCCTTGAGGCCCTCCTTCTCCCAGTCGCCGCTCCCCGGCGCTGGCGACCTCATGAGCCCGACTTCGTGCCCTGAGGAGTCTCCTTGTTCGAGTCCCACCTCTTTCTGTTCCTTCAGCGAAGCTTCGCCACCGCCCCTGGGAGGGGCTATGGCCGAGTGATCCCTGACTGACAGCCAAAGTATTCTATCAGAGGAGGACGAGGAGGAGGAAAAGGAAGAGCGTTAAAGGAGCTTTAAAAATTAAATTTTCAACCTCGCCTTTCAACCAAAGCCATCTCTCTGTCTGATCCATCTCTGATTCTGTCTCTTTCTTTCTGTCGATCCCTGCTGACGTCTTCTGAAGCCAAAAATATACACAGACCGATGAGGGGAGGCAGCAAAGAGAGAGTCTGGATGGAGAGGATAGAGAGAACTGCAGAACGGAGGGGGGACATTTGAAACCAAATAATGATCTACAGCTGGAGAGGTGGCACTGAGGAATGTTCTGGCATGGCATCGAAAACCCCATGCTTTATATCGGCTGGAGAAAAAAATCCTGAATTCAATGAGGGCAGGGAAAAGAAATGAAACTGTGTGTGCGATGGGAGGCAAAAAGAAAAGACTTGTCTAACAAGCACGGAGGGTCGAGTGGTGGCAACCAAAATTAAAGATGCTAGAAGAGAAACACACACTTACAAAGATGAAAACCAAAATCTCCAAATACCAAAAACTGAAAACCAAAAAAAAGAGACAAAATACAACAAACGGAGAGAAAAGCTTTAGTTCAAAAAGACTTTGACGTCCTGATCAGTCCAGGATGAGTTCAGAGCTCCATTCACGCCAAACATTTTCCATTTCACTCAGGATTTCAGTTCCATTCACGTTCAGTTGTAATCTCGAAATCATCTATTTTTCTATTCCTTTGTATCGTACGTTGACGTTTCTTGCCAAATGCATACAGTTTAATGTTTTACAATTAACCCCAAATGCAGACTATATACTACCTCTATTCACACCTTAACAGTGGTCAAACAACGTGTAATAACAGGCAGTGTTCATTTGATCCAGTTTGTAGAGGCAGACGGGTGGAGTTTGATCGCCTTAAAAGACGCTCCGTCTGACAAACACTAATACAAACTAATGCCAAATGCTTTTCTTGTGTTTACTAAATAACTAAATGTGGCAAAACCCGCCTGTCTGCCACTCTAAGAGTCCACATAGTTGGTGAAAAAAACCCTTTCTAGCAGGTTTGCCTTTAGGTGAAGTCTAGTTTATGTGTATTTAGCTTTTACGGTAGAGAACCACTGTAAATTTTGGGGATTATTTACATTTTTGTCACGTTTTCGGAAGAAGCAAATGCTATCAGGATGCTGTCATCAACATTATTGGTATGGATGCTGTTGTTGCTTTAAGATATACACACTCAGTAGTCTAAAAACTGCCTACACAGCAGACACACACGCTCAGTCTTGGGGTTTTCACAGCATTATTTGGCTTGTTTTATTTATTATCAGCCCATACACACTCATATCATCTCCATGCCATGTGGCAGACCGCTCATCTAAACACCAGACAGTCACTCTTGGATACCAAAGCATCGCCTCTGGCAGCGTTGTCTCTGTATTCGCCCGGGAGACAAGTGTCCAGACAAAACCTCAGCAGTGTCAAAGGGAAAAACTTCACACACAGACACACACTACAAGCGAAAGAAAGTCCAAACCAAAAAAAAAAAAAAACATACAAAAAAAGAACAAAAGAAAAGCGGTGAAGCGCCGGCGTTCTCCTTACTGCCCCCAAACCCCTGCCCTCCATCCCTCCCTCCCATCTGCCCCTCTCCTTTGTCTCCAAAGATCAGATCAAAGGGCCAAAAGAAGAAAAAGAAGAGGAAGAAGAGGAGAAGAAGAAGCGGTCAGGAGCGGAGGTATGAAAAAGCTGCAGGGGGAAAAGCAAGAAGAAGAAGAGGAGGAAGAGGAGCAGGAGGAGGTGCGCTCAAAGCAGCGGACCAAAAAACCAAAAAGTAACCCAAACCAAAAGCTACTACTACTGCTACTACTTATGTATGAGTGACTGATCCGTAAACGAAACCAAATACGAACAAAGAGGAGGAGGACGAGGGGAGCAAAGGGGGGAGTAAGGCCCTGTCTGTCTGTTCGTCTTTAACTGTGATTGCTGTTCTTGTTCTATTGACAGACAGAAGTCGTTCCCTCCCTCCCTCTCTCTGTCGGCGACCTCGGCTTTGTTTCTTTTCCTGGATGGATAAAATATGGAATAACCTCAAGAAACTGACTTTAAGAATATATATATTTTTGTTTTTGCTTTCCATAGTGTGTCTGTTAATGATGTATGGATTTGTCTCATTGCTTTCTACTTTTTATGCGGCGGCGGTGGGTGGGCGGGGCGGGCGATAGGGGGCGGGGCTATTTGGGGAGGCGTCGGCGATGTGTTGCCTACTTTCATATCTTGTTGTCTCTTTGGTTGTGCTCTGGGTTTTTATTTCCGTTACAGGGGTGGAAATAACTGTGAAAATGTTGCTTCCAAGAGGGGGGGAAAAAAGTTTTTAGTTGATCCAGAATGTTGTGAAAAAGCCAAAACTGAATACCAAAAGCAAACTTTTTAGACGTACAACCATACCAAATAGAACAACCAAACCAATGCACAAGTCGAACGAATGGCTCAAACGGCTGGAGTGTGTCTGTGCGCGCGTGTGTGTGTGTGCGTGCACATGTGTGTGTGTCTGTGCGTGCGTGCGTGTGTGTATGCACGTGCGTGCGTGCGTGCGTGTGTGTGTGTGTGTGTGTGCGCTTGGATGATATTTGTCAGTATAAAGAGGATTCTCTTGCATACAAACCAAACCATCACACAAACTTTTTTATCTCATAAAAAAAGTATTATTAGTCATTGCTGATGTTAGAACTGTGGTCATTTTCAACCTGGACCCTGTTTAGTTTCTCTAAATATAGATTGAGAATGACATTTACATTTTTTCTTTAAAGAGACACAAAAAGGGTTAAAACCGATTGTTTATAATGGAAAAATACTTAATTCTGCACAAAAACTGTAGGAAAAAAGACGTGAGTTGTCACTTTGAAGAGTTTTGACTCTTGAATTCTCATGTGCTGCTCACTTTAAAACCAAACAAAATACATAACTGGTGTTATTTCAAGCAAAACCTCTAATGTAACACAATGTTATATATGTTTATTTCTTATTCAGTGAGCTGTTGATTTAATTCAGTCATGTTTTTTATGAAAATGCACTTAAAACTCTCTAAAGGGCCTGGCCAAGCCAGTAATGGATTGAGACTAACCATTCCATATCTGTTTGTAAAAGTTCATTTAGCACTAGCCAGAATAGCTCAAATTGGGTCTAAGCAGGTACTTTAACATTTTATTAAGGAATAATAACCAAATATTTAATAAAACATTTATCATCACTGACAAAGTAATGGAGTGAGGAAAAATATACAGCCATTACTCAAGGCTTAGAAAAAATGACAAAAAGTGGTGTTCCTCAAGGAAAGTGCAAATATTTACAGGGTTTCTGCAGGTCATTAAAAAGCGTTAAAAGTCATTAAATAGATTTTATAAAAATTAAGGCCTTAGAAGGCATTAAAAAGTATTAAATTGGATGTCCAAAGGCATCAAAAAACTAAATGCACGTGATGGGAAAAAAAAGCATTGCTATTCATGATTAATTTCGATAATATACATTTTTTAAAATTTTGATCAGAAGTATAGTGTGATAATTGACAGGCGGAACCCTTTAATTGGCTATTGTTTACGGCCGGTGCACAAAGTCACAACACTGGAATACAACGCGCTGTGAGCGTGCTCATGCTGTGACAAAAGAACAGGGAGAACATTAGCAAATGTCAGGAAAATGATCAAATGCAAGTTTTAACAAAAGTGGTTGGAGGAGGAACTCTTCAGAACCTGGTTAAAGCCCGTTGACGGTATATACGTACCTTAGAATATTTTAAAAAGCTTTATCTCTAGTTGGACAAGGGAATTAAATTTGTTTAAATTGTCATTAAAAAGCATTCAATTAGATTTGCTGATACCTACAGAAACCCTAATTTATCATACCACACTTTTCTTAATATATGAGAATATATTGTACCCAAAAATGAAACTGATATCATTTTTATTTTAGTTTCAAAAGGCATTAATTAATGGTAACGGCATGAGAATCCAAAAAAGTGACAAATGTTTGTTCATTGTGATGCACCGTAATAATAATCATTTCAAATCAAGATTTGATTAAGATATTGAAACCATTATCAGTCTGTGGACACATATGTTTAATTACTATATTTAATACACATCTTTCTGCTGTTTTTTTTTAATGATAAATAACATTGAAAATCATAGTTTTTGATTATTATGAAATATAAGACCAGACACAGGTGTATATTTGGGACATATTTATTTACACATTATTTACATTTTGAATTTGTGCTCTATACTTTCAGTTACAACCTTAACTGTTCTTCATTTCCACTTTATTCTTATATATTTTCTTAAACAGTCGTGGAAAACATTATAAGACCACCTTATGCTTTCTCCAGTTTCTTGTTCATTTTAATGCCTGGTACAACAGAAGGTAAATTTTTTTGGACAAATATGATAACAATAATATCTCATAGTAGTTTAATTTCAGAGCTGATATTTATCCATTTTCCATGTTTTCTTGATAATAACCAAAGTCACATCAGTTCTTACATTAATATCTATGACATTGTACTGATTAAAAACAGTGCTTTTATTCATTCCATGTTTTTTAGTCACATGATACACACAGGAGTTAGTATTGATTGCACAGCCATTGTTTTTGATGACTTTTGATGGTCTAATATTTTTTCCGCTACTTTATATGTATTTCATGGTAATCAAAAAATACTGCTTTAGAGAAAAAAGATACTGACCCTGATGTTCACTTTGGCTTGGCCAGGCCTTTAAAACTTGGTAATTCAGCACAAAAAAACACGTCATCTGACTCCAAAGTAAACCAGAATGCATCTAAAAACCAGTTTACTTTAGTAACCAGTACATTTTTTTTTTGTAAACAAACATGAAAAAATATTACGTCTGCGTGTCTGCAGAGAGAAACAGGGCCCAGGTTGAAAACCAAGAGTTAAGTTTTTTATGGAAACAGACACAGCTATTGAAGGCAACCGATGATAAAGGTGATAAG
>JAPTGZ010000003.1:35732540-35743246 GCA_029814645.1 Fowleria isostigma
AAACTGGGAGTTGTGAGTATTTCCAGGTTATTATGATTGTATTTTACTGATCTGACCCACTTGAGATTGAATTGGTCAGTACATGGAACCTGAACTGTGTAATTTTTGCATTTCACAAATTAACCCTGCAGGCCAGACTGGACCCTTTGGTGGGCCGCATGCTTGAGACCTCTGCTATCCACTGTTGTGTAAATGTTAATTCAACTCTTTGAGATGCATGACTTGATATATTCTGCAGAGATAAGTGTTCATGTAGGATGGAGTTATAAAATTATTAGTGCAGATGCTATAAACAGAAAAATATAGATATCTGTCAGAGGATTTATTTTTTTTATTTCCAAATAAGTTATTTTTATTGTCTGACAAAGGCTGTGAAATCGCCACAAATCTCTTCAACTGTATACCCTATATCTGTACTGATCCGACTAATAAATTAATAATACCAGATATCATAATTTTCTCTAAAACGTCTACGCTGACACCGATTTATCTGAGAAATGTCAGCTACTTTAACCTGATGAACGGATGTTGTCATTTGCAGACGGTCCCTTACAGTTCGCCAACTGCTTGCCTCGGAGTCTTATATTTATTTCAGTTTCTGTGCGTTTTAAATTAAATAACTGCAATTTCGTTAAAGCCAACAGCTGTGACAGATCGGTGTTATGTGTTTGTGTTAATGATATCTGTGTGAAGATAGTTGGTTTGGTTTGGACGGTGCTATTTTTTTTAAAACAGAGAAAAACGAGCGAATGTTGGAAATCAACCCGACTTCACCTCCGTTGTAGACGATGGGTTTTCAGGTGGTGAAATAAATTTGTGGTGCTGCTATCTTTCACTTTTTGTTCAACATCATCTTTAAGAAACTCGAACCACTGCCAGATAACAGAGCCAGTGTTAGGGCTGCACGATATTGGAAAAAAATGACATTGCGATTTTTTATTTTTTTTTTGCAACCCTCAGATATATTGCAATATGAAAAAATATTTAGGAGGATATATTTGTGATGTCGACGTAAATGGCAAAAAAAAAAAAAGTTGTTACTTCTTATTTTGTCTACAGGTGAAAAACACTGTTGACACAGAACATGCTTCAGTTTCATCCTTCTTGTAGCCGAAATAATTCCAGATAACTGATGTTGCTTTTCTTTTTAGCACTCTTTTTTTAAATGTTTTTAATTATTGATGGTTTTCTTAATTTTTGGCGATTTTCTTCTTTGTCTTCGGTAATTTTTTTCATTTTCTGTGATTTTTTGTTTGTTTGTTTTGTTTTTGATGTTTTTATTATTTTGTTGCTCATTTTTCAATGTTGTTATCAACAACTGTGTGTGAGGTACCCTTGAAATTAGCTGAAAATATATTGAGTTCAATACATCCTACATCAGGATCTGCGATGGGACTGTTGCATACACATACTTTATAATGACAATGCTCCACGATATATTGTGCAGCTCTAGCCGGTGCTGTTTTACTTTAAAACAATATCATTGTCTTCAAATTCTTTTGCTCTTTCTGTGCTATACTCACTGCGTATTCCAGATATACAAATGCACATGTGTAGCAGACAGTTTTCTAGATTGGCGGGGGAGCCAGGTCTGTGAAAGGCCATGATGAGGGAACGGCAGAAGTGAGACTTGTACTGCTGACATTGCTAAACAAGCTAATACTCGATGTTCATGATATAGTTTTTATATATAGCACATGATCTAAGCTGTGATACATGGAGTATATTTGGTATATCGCCCACCCCTAATCTCAAGGTAGTCATTTAACTTGTTTCAAACCAACCATGCATCCTTAAATGTATACCCTGCACACAGTTTAGATTTTAGGAAAGTGTTTTGGGGTTGTAATTTTTATGTGAATCATTTTATCTTGTAAAGCATCACACATCTTGGTGTATCACTGTCTTACTTCAAATATCTGAACACTGTCTTCTTTGTTAATAACTTTCATTATCCACAGGGTCAAATTAACAAGGTTTTATGCTTTTAAAAGCAGACAAGCAAACCAACACATTGCTCACAGTGCCAATTTATAAATATATTTTCTCCTCTTGTAACACTAGCACAGCCTTAAGGAATCGACGCAGCATGACAGTGTTTCTGCCTGACATTTAAAAGAAAGCCAAGTTAGCTCCTGAGTTTTCAATATATATATATATATTTTTTTTTTTTTTACTATTTTTCAAGAGTTATTATGTACTTAACTTTCTCAGGTACTGGGCTTTTCAAGCAAACTTGAGTTTTTATATCAGCAAAGAGAAGCTGTGTGGCTTTTATAGTGACGTCCATGAACATTTACAAAGAAGTCTTCTATTGCAGTCATGACAGGATTTCAGACTGGATATGGGTCATGTCAACACCATACTTTGAATACGCCATTATTCCCAATAAAGAGCTATTCAATTAAGACTTGATATGCTTACATAATTCAGGATTTAGGAGTTTTTTGGAAATTAAAGCACGTTCATTGTCTCAGTTTGAGTTTTTAATGTGGTTTATGATACAGCCTCCTGTCTGTTTACCATCATCTCACCTCCAAAGTTGGAGGAGAGACTCATGATTGAAAAGTAAACTCATATTTCTGGTCAGGAGGTGTAACATATCTACTTTTTGATATCGCTGGAATGACCTTTTCAAGAAAAGGGTTGAAGGAGGAAAAGAGGAATGGTGTGTATAATCAGAGAAGTCCACTGCTTTTTGAAAAAAATCATCTTTTATGCAAAAACCCAACTTTATTTCAATAGGTACATTCACAGCTTCACATCAACAGAAACAGTGGGGCACTCAGATCAACTTTTCAGAGTTTGTGCATGTAACCTCGTCACTATGATTGATGCAGGAAGATCCATTTGCTCCCAGATTGTGTCCACACTCTGTTATGCACAGCTACACAGTCCTTTTGTCTGCATTTCCCGTGGTGTTAAAGCCCGTTGACTATTTAAAATATATATGGGTCAAGCTCCACTTTCTTCCTATCAGGAAGTCAGCAGTCTGGCCCCACCAGCTCCAATTTTCCACTTGTGTTACTCCTTATATCAACAACGCGCCACATGTGAGACGTCACAGCTGTAGACGGCCAACCAGCCAGCGCACTTTGGTACAGACTGTGTGTGTGTGTGTGTGTGTGTGTGAGAGTGTCTGTGTGTTGAATAATCACGTGTGAGCGTGGGTGTGTGTGTGTGCGCCGTGAAAGGAGCCATACATGAAAAGTTAGCTGGTGTTAAGTCTGGTTAGCGAAGGGCTGCTGTTTATGACTCAGGGTGTGTTTATGCATTTGTAAGTGTTTGTGTGTGAGCCCATATGTCTGTCGCTGCGCGGCTCTACCTGACATTGATGTGGTAAAACAAAGTGAGTGTTTGACTTTTACCAGCGAGACCAAATTGCCCTTGAGGAAGACCATTTGGTTGTGGGCATTTGACTCAGCCTGTTATAATTACGGGAAGATCAACCAGACGTCTTTATGCAGATTCAAGTAGCTCTAATAACTCTGGTTAGACCGAAGCTAATGGGCCCACAACCCATTCTATTTTAAAAAGGCTGCCGTTGGTTTCCTTTTGGAAGAGTTCCGTTGTTACGCTCTCACCGCTATATTGAGTTATGCTGTTGGCAACGGCAGCAAAGACGCACAATTACACCACACACCGAGGCCAAGTTGTTTGTCTCGGGGAAAGTTTGAGAAGAGGCGCTGGCGGCTGATGTGCAGCGTGTGGTTGTGCACCGAGTGTGTTTTAGGACACTCTGAGTCTCTTTGATTTAGTGGAGAGGCGGTAATGTCATGTGCTGCCAGGCGGCTGCAGTTCTTGTGTTTATGTCAATAGACATCAATGGAGAACAGATTAAAGGCTGTTATCGACTGCATCGTGCTTTGGGGTCACTGTGCCTGAGGGGGGTATCCAAAAAATCCTAAAGGTCTGCTCCAAATCCTTTTCAAATATGAAGATCTAAATGTAGTGACTCACTGAATTTGAACAAATAAAAAAACAAAACGGAAGGATAATTTGTATTTGTGGAACTCAGGGGTCTCAAACATACAGCCCGGGGGCTAAAACTGGACCGCCAAAAGGTCCGATCTGGCCCACGGGAGGAATTACACTGAAGATATTAACAATCAAGGGTGTCGAACTCCTTTTTAGGTTTCACATTCAGATCAATGAGCCTGTTTACATGACTATAAAAATCCGATAACTGGGAGTAATCCGATAATTGCCGTAATCAGATGCAATGCGTTCACATGCACGCCAGAAATGTGATAATCGAAAAACCCTGGTTTACACGTTTCAGGCCATTATTTGATTCTTTCAGAATACGTATGTTATGATGTAGAATGTATACTTCCTGCCATTTTCCAAACGTTCAGTCTTGTCTTGTTACCATGGTGACACCTTTGGTTAGCTGTCCTAGAGTGGGAGCTAATAAGACAACAAAATAGGTCTGGTGTTGCTGCTATACATTTGCTGCTATACATTTAATTTCATTATCTGTTTACCTTTATCCTTAGGCTCACATTGTTACTGCATAACTTTCATTTATATAGATTTTTTTTTTTTTTTTACACATGCAGCTGTAAAAAACAAGGAAATAATTCATATTAATGCATGAAGACATCAGAGTATTGGGAAGGAATCTAGACGTGTTAATCTGATTTCTTACAATCAGATTACTGCTGTAATCGGATGAAGCCTATCAGATTATCCTGTTTATATGATCACTGGAATAGCCTGATAACCCCAGAAATCAGATACTGATCGGAGTATTGGTGTGCATGTAAACGTGCCCAATGTGATCTACAGTGATATAATAGCATAATAATCTGTAAATAGTGACAACTCTATATTTCTAGGTCCACCTGGACTGTTTTTGCTCTTTTGAAGCAAAACTAGTTCATTTGAACCTCGAGGAACTACCAAGAAGATCAATGACCTGAGAAAATGAGAAATTGTTCTTATTTTAGTTCTAAACTCTGAATTTTTAACAATATTATCCCTGTTACCAAATGTTTGTGTAACCCTGTTTGTAATGTACATGTACAAATGATAAATTGAGGCATGATGTTGTTATAACTACAGTTATTTTTCTCGCAAATTTAAGTATTTTCAGGTTATTCACATGTTTTTGTGAAAGGATAGTTTGTAAATGTGAATATAGTCATAATTTAATGTTTTTATTGCACTTAAAGACAAAAATTTGTCATTATTTATAGGTTATAATGCTATTAATTTATTGGTCCGGCCCATTTTAGATCCAATTGGGTTGAATGCAGCCCCTGGAGGAAAAGAGTTTGACCCCCCTAGTGTAACTAATTAATTAAAATGTCTTTTTTTTTTTTTTTTTACTTTCTGTCAGCTGAGAGTTTGATTTGTTGAGTCATATGTAGAAGTTATTGTCATGCATAAAAATTGCAACTGTCAAAGATTTAGCTAAATATTGCTTTGGAGCCCCCAGAAGGATTACTTGAGTTTCCACACAAATAAAAACTTTAAGATACTCAAGGATTTTTACATGGTCCTGTGAAAGGCACAGGCGTCGACACATAAATCTTTTCAAGAAAATCCATTATATGAACTGGTAGAAGTTCTGAAATCTTGGTGTGTTGGCATGAAATGACCCTGTTTTCTGTGTGGATTTGGTGTGTTCCTGTTTAAGCATGTCTCCATCTCCTCAAGGAGCATATAACTTTAATCCTGGGTGTAATTTTCAGCCATACCACTCAGCCTCAGTCAGGTCAAGCCATAAATAAGAGAATATAGTCGTGGTTCAGGTCTCAGTTTCACCGGACTAGCAGCTACTAAATCACGGCGGAAACCATTTAAGGGGAAATGCCATACCAAGAAAACTCTTAAATGGCAGCCTGCGGTTGACGGCCTGTACCTTTTCCCTGGTTTTCCTCCCATTATGTGGTGGTAGTGAGTGATCAGGTCAGCGCAAAGGTTGACCCGATCACATTCCTGATTACTACTGAGCCGAGCATGCACCGGCGTATCCTGGAAAAACTGTCCAGAGCGTGACGTCAGCATTTCTCTGGTGTGTTGTCAGGTAGCGGTCCGGGTCAGTGTTGTCAGGATCATCTCTCAGTGCCGTGGCAGGCCTCTTTTCCTGGAAGTGTGTATGTACAGTGGCTTTAGTGACCCATACAAAGCTTAGAGAATAGACAACAGGCTGCACGAGCCGGGACATGCTGGCCAAACAAACACCAGGGCCTCATGCACAGGAAAAGCCTCGCCGTCAGTCCGGGAGTTAAGTGTCCATATGTGTGTGTGCGCTGCCAGTCGCACTGTTTAAACCTACAGAATCTGCTCTGTCAAATGGTACAATTATATCAACTTTAAGAGGCCAAAGAAGTCAAATTCAGTGGATTTAAATGGATTTTTGCAGTCTTTGGTTGTGTTTGTTGGATTTTTAGTATAGTATGGTGTAGGTATAGTTTAGGGGTGTACAGAAAAATTTCAGTTTGGTACATTTTCAGTACAGAGGGTCTGAAGGAGACCAGTGAAGAGGGGGTATGGGGGGGCCTCCATTACTACCTACAGGATATTTCTAGATATTGTTCAGTCATTTGAGCACTAACAGGCACCCCACATGTTATGTATTTTTGAATGTTCAGTGTTTGTTTATGGCAAACACTTTAATTTATTGAGTGTTTTTGAGCGCCTCACAGTATTCCCTGAGGTGCTGTGAAGGTAACCTCACAGTAAATGGTAAACGGTCTATACTTATATAGCACTTTTCTACACATTAATGTTACTCAAAGCACCAGTAACACCATAGCAGAGGCACGGTGAAGGATAAGAGGAGCAGGTTCACTTGATTTTTTTCCAACTTGAGTTAAAAAAATAAAAACCTTTTTGCCATAAAGGAGCCTGTGGACTCTTTTCGAAGCTGCAACATTCCAAAAACTGACAGTAAAACTTAACATGTTTTGAACAACCAACCCGGCGTCTGAGCCTCTGTCTGACTCTGTTGTTATGCTTTGGGGTTTTTGCAGCGGTGCAGAGAATTTGCTGCTACTTCCCGAGGGTTTGCGTTCTTTCCATAGGCTACATGTATTCATTCAGTACACCTCTGTATTGTATTGAACACCCCAAGCCAAACCAGTTGGGTACAAATGAGTGCGCAGTTACACCCCCAAGTATAGTCTGATTAACTTGATTATTGCAAACCTTGGATAATTTCTTAAAAATATATCTTTTTTTGTGCTCGAGTAAAACTTAAGGTAAACCTTGTCACCTTGGAAGTGTATAAATACTACTGTTTCTTAATGTAAACAGACAATGATGCTAGAAGGTTCTGTGTTTGATTTCCAGCAAGACCAGGGCCGTTCTATATTGAGTTTGCCAGATCTCCTAACACCACACGTGTTTCCCCTGTCATTAAAAACAGGTGTGTAAAATTAATTCTCCTGTATTGTGTCTAATGAGGACCTGGAGTTGGGCCTAAAGCGCCTGTAATGGCAGCTCACTGCTCATAATGTGCTAATGCTAATACGAGGTGCTGTGTGTGTTGGGATGGTTTTACGACAGAGGCTGGAATTTCCCCTCATGGATAGTAAAATGAGTTAACCTTTAACCTTTTATCTTTAATCAAGTTAGCACGTCCCCTGAACCTCATTATCTGGTTGAGAATCTCTTTCATGTAAGACAAGTCAGTGCTCTAAGTACACAATCGCTTACCAAATCAATACTGAATCAGGACTTTGTGAATCAATTGATACTCAGGCGTAGTAATTACACCAGGAAACCTTTATAGCCAAAAAAAAAAGAGGGCTTGCTTTATAGCGGAGAAAAGAAACTGGAATAACTTTTTGTCCTTGAACCAATAACATGGATCTTTTTTTTTTTTTTACACCTTTCTATATCAGTGATTTATATGTGTCTTGGAGCCCCTACAGTGTTAATACCTCGCCAACAGATGCTATGGTAGTTGTTTCATAACGGTTTAGGTTTTAAAGGCTCAGGCCGTCCTCTTTTGTTATGATAACCTGACGAATCATTAATTAATGTCACTCTAGGGTCAGGTGTTTGATGAAGGGTGGTTATGTTCTATTTGTACTCACTTAAACCCAACCGCCATCTCATCATCTCCTGCGCTCATTGAACTTCTACATTTCCCATGATGACTTTTAGCAACGCCCATAAGCCATAAACAAAAACTCAGCTGTGGGCTATACATCCAGGCACAAACGCAATAACGATGGAGTGTTTTTCCGGCGGTGGATAAATGAGCGCTGGACCCATCGCTCTAATTGGAACACGACATGGAGGCTGCTGTTAGCCGAGTAATTACATATGATTAATTTTTCTCCGCGTGATTTTTTTTTTTTTTTTTTGTAAGAGTCGAGCTGAGAAGCCGGTGTTGAGTGCTCTGTGATTGAGAGACCAGGACCATAACCTGGCATTTATACTGATGTTTTGGGCTGCTTTTTTTCAGTGGGGAACTATGACGATTGTTGTTGTTGTTGTGGGAAACGTGGGAGATTAATGTCATTGCTTACTTCCTAACTGGTATTCAAAAGAATTAACAGGCCTTTCAAACATGCAAAATAATAATAATGAAACGCATAATAAAAACACTTAAAGCAATTCATAAATCATACCCCAAAAAGATGGAAGTTGAGTTGCTTTTTTAGCAGATCTTCCACCTCCTTCTGTGTTCTGTATGGGAAATCATAGCTAATCTAAGGTGAATTGGGTGTGAGAATTTTCCAGATGAAGAGTTGCGCAGGAAAAACACATGCATGTGATTGTGTGATGAGGAATTCAGTTTTGGAGCTCTCAGAGAGCACAAATACAGGCCTAGGCTCAGGCAAAGTGCAGGTCACTTCTTTATCTTGCACACTGTCATTTGTCAAGTACCACTTTTCAGAAAACATTTAAAGAATTTCCCCCTCATTTGAAATGTTTTTGTCAGCCGGTTGTTGCGTATCTGTAAGTATTTATGACTGAGCGAGTCGCTGTCGGCTCTGTCACAGTTGACCCCACAACCACCACCACCACCCCACCTCCGTCGGGGCAGATGGGAGAACACAACAGGTCAAGTGGAACTAAAGACTCACTCCACTGAGCAGATAAGGACGGTTTCTGCAAGCGGGACAGATGTCTCCAAGACACCTGACAGGATACCGGGTTTCCGGCTTCACTTCTGTCTTTCACTTTCAGATTTATTAGATTGAAACCCGCCTCATTATGTAATTTTATTATTGTTGAGTTTGCATCTAGACTCATACATGGCTTTTATATAAAGAGATATACAGTACAGTCATTGAAAAATATATTAGACCACCCTATGTTTTCTTCAATTTCTTGATCATTTTAATGCCTGGTACATCTAAAGGTACATTTGTTTAGATAAGTATAATGATAACAACAAAAATATCTCAT
Source organism: Fowleria isostigma (assembly GCA_029814645.1). Taxonomy (NCBI): domain Eukaryota; kingdom Metazoa; phylum Chordata; class Actinopteri; order Kurtiformes; family Apogonidae; genus Fowleria; species Fowleria isostigma. The sequence goes on from JAPTGZ010000003.1 coordinate 35,741,916, forward strand.
CAGACTTTCATTTTAGAGCTGATATATATTCATTTTGTATGGTTTTTTTGATAACCAAAATCACATCAGTTCTTATGTCAACATCTATGTCATTGAACTGACAAAAACAGTACTTTTAGACATTCCGTACTTTCTTTTCTGTCTGTTTTAAAAACATGATACACACAGGAGTTAGTACTTGATTGCATAGCCAATATTTTTGATGGCTTTTGATGTTCTAATAAATTTTTCTGCAACTGTGAAATACTTTTTTTTTCTATCTAAAATCAGACTTCTGTCCATTGCTTTCTTCTGGGATTATTATCTTCATTCATTCATTGATTTTCTGAACCTGCTTTTATCCTCGCTGGGGTCACGGGGGGGGTGCTGGAGCCTATTCCAGCTACTGGGATTATTATAATTAACAAAAAAACTAAGACTGAAATGAACATTACAATAGTTTCATGAACTTACAAATGAAAACCAAACAAAAACTAAAGTGGAATGCGTGACAAAAATAAAGATTGCAGAAACGTTTTGCTTTATTTTCCTTGAATGTAAATGTTTCACAATGTAGAGGCATAAAATGGACTTTTCAAACTTGAGACATTTGAAATAAGTTATATTTCTTCAGTGTTTTGCATAATATGTCCTATACACTATAATTAACCTTATACTTTTGTATCTTGTCATTTCTTTGTCTCTTCTTTTCTGCTTGAAGTTTGATTACTTAGACTTATTACAGTAAATATGGGTATGGCAGCATGTTTTTTCATCAACTGGAGGAGAGCGTAATGGTGTGAATGAAGAAATGAAGCACAAACACATTTCAGGGTTTGTTGATGAGAACCGGCGCAGTAGCTTCAGACTGATCAGAGTTAAAGTGATCACAGCAGTTTTCATGTTGAGTTTTCACTTAACATTTTCTGAAAAATAGGGCAGAGGATGTTTAGCTTTCATCTTGGCAAATTTTACAATTAAATTAGAAAACTACTGTGACAGTGCTGAAGTGGAAGTACAATTACAGTCACTCTGAACTTGAAGAGACAAAGTGGGTGTCGCAGCATAAGGACACTGCAGCCCTAATTGTTTTGAAAGTAGTCTCGGTGGTATTTTAGAGTCTTTAATTTCCTGAGAAACACTATCAAAAGTTCTGAAGGCACTTCCTGCTCTGGGGTGTGCATACTAATGTTGTGTCCAATGAAATGCTGTCTTAAACTTTTATGTCTCCCAGTGGGCGACCTTGGAGTTGGCAGTTATGTGCCGTCACCGAGTCGTTATGGGTCGCTGGTCCGCGGGGTGAGCTGACCATTTGGAGACGAGGCTGCTTTTAGGACAGGGGTGGTCGTCCC
>JAPTGZ010000003.1:35790098-35807516 GCA_029814645.1 Fowleria isostigma
GGAAAGCAACAATAGAATAGAATTAAATACAATACAATAAAATAAAAATAAAATAGAAATAAAATAAAAATAAAATACAGTATGTACATTATATACAGTAAGAGTAAATAGAGAGCAGCAAAACTGTAAATAGAGAGCAGCAAAACTGAATAGAGAGCAATCAGAATCAGCTTTATTCAGCAAGTACGTAAATGCATATAAGGAATTTCGTACCGGCCGATGAAAAGTAAAGTAAAATAAATAAATCAAAACTCTATGTATACATATAAACTCTATGGGGATCAAAACGGAGGCATCTGCTTCTGTACAATAACAGTGCAGCGTGGAAAACATCATCACTATTTCCACAGTTTTTCCATTGTACGATCATCTTGTTGCGTCTCATTCTTCTGCTGAGTTCAATATAGATCTAGCACTGTGGCACTTTATATGTTTACTTTTTTCATAATTAAACTGTAATTGTAATTATATTGGTGGTATAGCATGAAAAGAATTGACAGTATCACTGTTTACTGTATATGTATGGAAATCATCACAACAAGTTTCATGATTTTACAGCCATAGTTGGCAACTATATAAGAAGTCTGCAACGAATTTGAACAGTGATCTGTGGTTTGATACAGGGTTCCCACAGGGTCTTAAAAGTCTAGAATTTACAAATGTGCATTTACTACATGAAAAAGGTCTTTAAAAGGTATTAAATTTGATGTGATAGGTCTTATGTTATGTTGACATATACTTGTTCACTTGTGTTTAAATGTGTCTGTTGAATGTCCAAGTAATGGTAGTCAACTCGCTTCCACCTGTTCCAATGCTCTTTATTATCATTATACAAATATACAATAAGATTGACGAGATTCCCCTTTTCAGTGCAAAAGGTGACAATATGTAAAATGTAAAAAAATGTGAATATATTCAAATATAGGTGCAAGATATGTACAAAATGAAGTCCTACAAGATAGTGCAGTCAGATATATACAATATGAGATAAGGGCAGTGTTGGAGATATGACAAAAAAACGTAAAAATATATTGCACAGAACATAAATTATAAATACAGAAAGTAAAGTAATCATCAGTGTAAATGGTTCTATTCACAGCCCTGATTGAGGTTTTTTTTCCACCACTGTTTGCCGCTGCGGTCCATCCATGTGTCACACATGTGATCTTCCTTCATGCCTCAGTTGTGCGATCGCTGGTGTTCCTGCCTGCGTCGCTGTGTGTTTGTTGTGTTACATGTGAGGTGTGGGAGTGCGTAGTAGTCGGCTCCGTCAGAAGTGGTCCTTCACTCACTGAGTCATTGAGAGGCTGGTTCTGTTCCCTGTTCGACACTGAAGCACTGATACAGTTTAACAAGGCTCTATTATCGCTGGTGTCCACGGCGACAGGTTTTTATTCTCAGCTTAAGAAAGTAGTGTTTAGTTTTATTTAAAGCTCCTTAATTATCAGTTTGAGTTTATATCTGTATTCATTGAAGGCGTCCCATTTGGTTTTATTGTTCATTCATCTTGGGTATTTTTTTCCTTCCGTTATGGCTCTTACATGCACCACCCATGTTATTTTAGACAGACTATATTCAATCAGGAGAGCGTCAAAATTAAATCAGATGACATGGCCCAAATGTAGGTTTTTTCAATCTTTACATTTTTTGTTTCTGCTTTTGCTCCTCTAAATTTATGTACATATTTGGTAACAGTAGCAGTCATAAAATTATATCACATTAGGGATTTTTTATTGAAAACTGCAACAGACAGCACCAAATCTCCCTGAAAATGTAGGTAAAACCTGGTTCATCCTGGTGTAAATCCTGATTAAAGCTTAAATCCAATCAGGTGAAATAATGGATTTTTTTTTACCAAAATAAGCTATTGATCTTGTTTCATGGATACATATAACAAAAATCGATCATATTAACCCATAGTGACTCAGTGCTATTTTTGTGGCAGTTCACTAATGATTTTTTCCTCTATTTCTACGTTTCTTAACAGATTTTTCCCTTTTTTTTTTTATATTATTCTTTGTATTTTGCATTTTTTTGCTGTGAATTATGTATTTTTCTATGTTTAATTCACAGATCATGTAAATGTTCATGAAAAGTCTGAATAAATTCAAAGTTAAAGCTGTGGATGACTTTCATCACCAATTTTTCATCAAACCTGTAAAACCAGTCATAGCTTAAGTATCACAAATCCGTCCGTTTTTCTGTGATTACGCACCTGAACAATTTCAAAATTTACTCCACCATAAACATTTTATGTGTTTACAAACAAGCCGGTAGGTAACTCAGGCATTTTTGGAAATTTGTCACATCATGCATTATTGGAAGTGGAGTTCCACGCAAAGTGAACCTGCTGCAGTATGTTGGTCAACACGTTTGTCGTTGCTGCTGTAGCTGCATGGAGGCCCTGCTTTCCACAATGCACGCTTTGAACAATTTCCGAAAATACCCGAGTGACTTACGGGTTTGGTGTGTAACGGTTTCACGTTTATACAAAAAAAAAAATCAGTTCACAGCAAAGGACATTATATATATAAATGTATTATATATAAAAAGAAATGCATCTGAACAAAGTGTTGCCAATATAGGCAATTATTTAATAATAATAATAAACTTGTTCCTTTTTGGGTCTCAGGAGATTAAATATCCAAATTAAAAAAAAATTTAAATGTATTTTAACGTTGTCTTAATTTTGAGTAATAAATTCAATCTAAAAAGAAAATCGAGATCCATTTTTTTTCTATAATTCATGTATGAAAGGGTTAAACTTCATGCGATTTCCTGATAAATCAGTGTTGTAGGAGATGACAGTGTTTCCACGGTAACTACGGAACCTCAACATCCAAACAGTGCGGAGTCCGCGATGCTAGCTAGTTGGCGATTTGGACGTGCCGCTTACCCACAATGCTTTGCGGAAGCGACGGAACGCGTCCCATAGAAATAAATAGGGGTGGGGTGGGGTGGGGTGGAGCAGGGCGAGGTGGGGTGGAGCAGGGCGAGGTGGTGCGGAATCCGCGACACTTCTGGACCGTGGTGTCAAAACAAGTGGCAGACAGCACTTCCTATTGTCGAAGTAGAGCATCAATCCCCCTTTTTTTGATGTATTGATTTTTAACCGATTAAGGATATATCCTTACATCCCTACTAAAAAAAAGAAGAAAATCACCGTAAACAGATGAAAATCTCTGAAAACGAAATAGAAAAATCACTGAAAACAGACAAAAATCACCAAAAACAAAGAAGAAAATCACTAAGAAATTAAGAAGAAAATCGCAATATATAATCACAGATTTTAAAAAAATTGCAATATCAGTTTTTTCAATATCGTGCCGCCCTCCAACAGGTATAAACCGGTTTCTGTCTGTGGATGGTCTGTGTCGTCGGTGGCTCTTTGGGTCTCTATGGGTTAAATAACCGTTACATTAGCTGCCACTCTTCTGCTTTGAGGTAATTTTACATTTATCTCAGTAGCGTAGCTCTATTAACACTTACCGTCAACCCGAGACTCATTTGCAGCTTTGCATTCACCACAATCCCTTTTAGCGTACAAATATAGACAGACAAGGCCGCTCGTATCTACTGGCAACGCTGAATAAGTTTTCAGAATGGAGCAGCCAGTCGCAGCTGAATGAGAGGCACTGATTTAGAAGTTTTCATGTGAAGAAATATGAATGTGGTTTGGTCCTGAGGCTATCGGTGAGTCACAGGGAGCCATTTTATCATCTTTTAGATGAGCTGTCAGCGGCTCTATTCACTCCTCGGCAGCGCTCTGTGTACCGACGATGACTAATGCCTGGGTACTAATGGAGCCGCCTGGATTCAACCCGACCAGAATGGCTGTCTCGATGGCTCACTTCCTTAAGCAATCACAGCGAGGGTCTGGATCCCTGTTCGCATTATGAGCAGCCTGGTTAATTGTTTGCTCTGCTCTGAGTAATGTGGAACCAAAGATTTATATTTCCACCTTTATTCAGTAGTGTTGCATTAGCTTAAACCTATACGCTGATGTACACTATTTTTTTTTTTTTTTTTTTTTACAGCTTCACTTTACCATATCATGCTGTGTATATATGTTACACAACTGCCTGATTGTGATTATTTCATGTGAGCACAAGTGTTTTACATAATCATCTGTTAAGGACCCATTTACTGCGGAACAGCAGGATAAAACCAACAGTAATGAGTCATTTCCGTCACTACTTCTGTGTAGTTTAATTACATAAACACGGCCGTTTGAGATGCTCTGACGCACTGTATGGACAAAAGTATCGGGAGATGTTAAATTCAGGTGTTTCTTTTGTGTCCCAGACCCCTGTTAGAAATGACAAATGTCATAATATAGTTTTTTGGGGTTTTTTTTGTGATCAACTTTTTATTTATTTAAGAAGATGTAGTTCACACAGCTTGTTATACATCTATTTTACCAGATATTCACAGACAGATTACATGGATGTACCTATTTTGTATATTAAAATGACAAAAAAAATTACAAATAAGAACAAAAAAACCAACAAAATAAATAAATAAAAATACTAATTAATAATAATTATAATGACACATTTCCAAACTTCAGTTGCTTCACTCTTAGCCTCATGTGCTTTTGCTAAAGAATGTTCCAAATAAGCAATGTCGGAAAACAATAATGTCTATTCATGAATTGAAAGATCATCAGGCGGTTTGCAGCCCAGCACAATTCTTCACTTAGACACTCAACTTGATCTGTGAAATATCATTTAACAGTATTGTACCCAGTGAACAGGGTCCAGGGACATTTAATAATGCTGATAGATGTCATAATATATCGTAGTTATGTTATTATTCAAGTAACATGGATTTCTTTCAATGGAAATATTAATGTTTTTATGTCAAATCGTCATAAACAGGACATCTTACAGCTGTAGACAGGATGTGCCTCTATATTTTTGTCCATATACTTTATAAACATTTCCTTAAAATTTAACGAGATTTTTCTTTTTAAGTGAAATGTGAAGAGAGTAGATGGTTAGTCGTGGTAGAAAATTATTATTTACAGTCAGAGCATGAAAAATATTTTTAAAAATTTAGAGATAGAACATTTAAAATCATAGTCATGGATTAAAAAAACACAATCAATGTTGGGTGTCAATCAATGTTAAATACAAACCATCTCTTTGGTATTTTGGAAGCAAAGATAATTAAATCAAAATTAACAGATGTGTTTTATTTATTATAATATAAAACTATACTGTGACATTTGATTGATTGATTGATTGATTGATTGATTGATTGATTGGTTTATTTAAAGCTTGTGCACTCTATGAACAGTTTTGTTTCAATTCGCAATAACAGAAATAACATAACATCCACATATTATCATTATGTGTACATAAATATATACAATAGAGCTATAAAGAGTGAGAAGACTTAAAACTTCCTCCTTGTTTGTCGTTATTGTTTTGTTTCTTAGACCCCGGTTAGAAAAGAAGCACCTGAATTTAACGTGTCTGCATACTTTAATCCATGATGATGGGCTGAAAGATGTTATTTTTAATAAAGATGTTATTTTTAATGAAGAGTTCTTTGTTAAGGAGGATAAACAAGCACAAAAACAATATAAAAAAAACAAACGGTGACATCATATCAGCCAAAATGTCTGTTTAAATACCTCTATCAGCCAAGAATCCTGCAGTCTGTGCATCTGCACCAGCCTCACATATCCATGTAGCGTCAGTCTTTGATTAAACATCTGTTCAGGAAATGAAAACTTTTAATTAGGACTGAAAGTTTATCCATTTAATTAGTATAATCAGGGTTTGATGTCTGAACATTGCAACATTGAGATGGTTCTCCTGCCCAGCAAAGGATCAAAACCCTTAAATGTGATATTTTAATTTATCTTTTTTTTCACAATATAAGCAACGACAGGAGAAAGAGGGAAAAAAAGGATGATGTCATACACACTGTGTTTGATTGTTTTACCTATTTATGATGGTTATTTTTAATATAATAGTCAATGACTGGTTTTGTTGCACTGTTATTAATGTGAATGTAATAAGACGCCTTTAATGACGTCTCAAAAAGTCATAAATTGGGATACTCTTAATACATTGAAAATGTTTTCCACTTAATATAAATAAATCAAGCTTTGTTTTCAGTTCCAAACATTAAAACCATGATGAGCCAATAAAGTCCAGACCACCCAGCTCAACTTCTAATAATAAAAACAACCCTTTTCATCCATTATGTTCTAAAGTGTCTGTTTCCTCTCACATAGTTTGGATGTTGAAAGTGGAGCAGGGTTCCTTGAAAATGCTTGAATTTCAATGTCGTGTTTTCAAGGTATGAAAAATGCTTGAATTTCAGTTTAGGTACTTGAAAGTGCTTGTAATTCTAACTCTAATTTATTTATTTATTTTTTGCTATTAACTCTACCAGGTTAGATGTCCAGCCAAAGCTACTTACATTCAGAAAAATCTAATTTAATGTCAAAAAATAAAATGAGCAGGTGTTCTCAGGTCGACTCAGGTAAATTTTTTTTATCGAATATGTCTGAAGAACACCAAGTGGCTTCCCGTTTTTTTTTTTTTTTTTGGATAAAAATTTGTGTTCTTCTTTAATTTTTTAACATTTTGCTATTCTGAAACATGATTTTAGATGTTTGTAGCATAATACAGTGTACATCATTGTGATAAAAAGTGAAAAAAAAAAAAATAATAATAATAATCATGAGTATATGTGTTCTCATAGATATGTATTTTACCCCAGTGATAAGATGTAGTGCTGAGAAAATTTGAAAACCCTTACCCTTAACTCTTTCCCCCTTGGACGCCTACTAGGAACAACTCATATATATGTTACTAGGGTTACCCATGGAGCATTTTTGCATAAAAGAAAACAAACCTCCACGAGTGGTTATAAATGACTTTTACATTCATTAACTTTATTGAAATATAGACATATTATATATCTCTGGAAACCTGAGACTCTTGACTATCCATTTATGGAGGTTTCAGTGGGATTTAACAAATTTCCAGGTATATAACCAGTCATTGAAAATAAAAATTTACCTGGTCAAGTGCAAAATTAAAAATACATTCAGCATCTGATATATGCATCTTCTGAGCACTGTAGTCATAAAAAAAATGTATAAATATATTTGTCAAAGTATTAAGACAGATTTCAAATCATCAGATATAGTATAGACGTGTACACCTGTTTGTACCTGGTCTGTATTGTACCTGTTATTTCTAAAGATTTAATTTTCTCCCCTATTTAACTTTGTCTTTTTCCAATATAAGAACATATTTTCTGGTCGTCGTCATTGTTCCACAGGTATATATGTGGTCTATTAGTAAATGTGTTTTTGTAGATATGTATTTTACCCATAGTGATAAGATGCAGTGCTGGGAAAATTTGAAAATTACCCTTAAAAGTGCTTGAATTTGACCTTAAAAAATGTGTATGAGTCCTGGTGTAGATCCGATTTGCTGTTAATGACTGGCCCTAACACTCAACCAGACAAGACTGTAAATGACCACAATGTCGCCTCCTGTTGGAAAATAATACACTCTGACTTATGTAATATGTAGGTTGTACATTTAATGATCACATCTCACAGTTGAAGAAATCCACCATCTATCCACGTGTCATGTTTGTACCTCTGAAGGCCGAGACGAACCTGAAGACGCACTGAAAGAAAAATGTCGCCACAGTCAAATACTCCAGTACATTTACGCTTTCTGTTGTTGTTTTTGATTCCAGATACTATTACAACAAGAGGATCCTCCACAAGACCAAAGGCAAGAGGTTCACCTACAAGTTCAACTTCAACAAACTAGTGCTGGTCAACTACCCCTTCATCGACATGGGCTCGGGTACGTACATGTGCTCCGTACAGGACAGTCAACACGCGTCCGTATGCGTTTGAGTCCAGAGGTCTGTGTCTGGAGGCAGCAGAGATTTCGTTTACGACCTATAGCGATGGTGAAGGGGTTATGTCCGGCATCGTCTTCAAACGGTTTCTTTGGTAAAGCTACTGGTCAGATTTATTTCAAATCTTTTAATGTAGCTTCCTTAGGATAATGTCTACAAAGTTTGTTCACAGTTTTGAGAAATTTTGATGTTTGTATTTTTGACCAATTGTTGAAATGGATAAAATTTGTCTTCTTATAATGAGCCATATTTTGATGGCATATAACATGGAAATGGTTAGAGATTTTAATGTAGTTACTATTGAGCACTGACAGGAAGTCGTATATGGACATTCATTTGGGTCTATGACCTTTGACCTTGAAGGGTCAAACTTAACGTTACCAATGTCTAAATTTCAGCAATGTTCTTTTCTAAAACTACTGGTGAGATTCATTTCAAACTTAAAATGTAGCTTCTGTGGACAATGTCTACAAAGTTTTGAGAAATTTTGATTTTTCAAATTTTTGAATAATTAAAAAATTGTCTTCACTTATAATGGTCCATATTTTGATGGCTTATACCATGGATTGTTACAGATATCAATGTAGTTACAACTGAACACGGATAGGAAGTAATATACAGTATGAACTTTTATTTGAGTCCATGACCTTTAACCTTGAGTGACCTCAAAGGGTCAAACTCATAGTCACCAGTGTCTAGATTTTATTAATGTTCTTTTCCGAAGATGCCAGTTAGATTCATTTCAAAATTTATACATAGCTTCCTTGGATAATGTCTACAAAGTTTGTAAAGTTTTGAGAAATTTAGATTTATTGAATTTTTGACAAAATTTATCTTCACTTGTAATGATCTGTATTTTGATGGCTTATGCCATGGAAATGGTTACAGATCTCAGTATAATTATTATTGAGCTCTGATGGGAAGTCATATATGGACTTTCACTTGGGTTCATGATCTTTGACATTGAAGGGTCAAACTCAAGGTCAACAATGTTTTTCTCCAAAACTACGGGCCCCATTCATTTCAAAATTTATATGTAACTTCCATGGGACAATGTCTTCTAAGTTTGTTCACAGTTCAGACTAATTTAAGTTTTTGAAGTATTAAAATGTTCCCTTTATAATGGGCCATATTCTGATGGCTTATAACATAGAAATGGTTAGAGATGTCAATGTAGTTACTAGTGAGTATTGAATAGGAAATTATATATAGACTTAGATTTATTTAGTTGACTTGTGAAAAGTGATAGTACCACCCACTTCTATTGGGAGACTGATCTCCTGTATCATGACCACAGGACTCTAACATAGAGACAGAACCTGACAACTTGTTTTAGATTCTTCACAGAACCTGCTGGTGAGATACAGGGACACTTCACTATTTTTTTTTAAATGATTTAGATTTGAACCTGTGAACAAAACAGACTTTAAGCCTTTTGTCTGCATAGAAATCTTTTCCGTTTTTGTCTGTGTAACTCGACTGTGGTGATTTGACTGAAAAGGCAGGAATTCGAGGTGAAAACAAGTACTTTTTGAAGCAGACAAAACATTGTGGCCTTCAGGTGTCTGTGAATCTGAGTTCTTTGAGGTGAAACTGTGTAGGGAATCTGAGTTTTCAACAACAATATGAGAATAGAAGGAATAATATGAACAAAAGTCACAGGATAAAGGTTGTGTTTTATGATGTTTAGATGCTTCCTTGTATATAGTCACATTCAGAGCGTGTAGTTGTCAACACAGGTTATTCACGAGCACAGAAACCTGGATATTAAAGTGTATATGATGCTGAAACAAGAGGAAAACCGATGAGTTTTGGGTTTTATTGGAGGCTGATCTGAACTTGTTTTGAGTCCTAACGATCTGAAATTCACAGAAATAATGTTGTTTTGAGTTGTTTGAAGCCCTGCAGCGTGAAAGAAACAGCAGAAATGAATCATCGGTTTTAGCGTTACCAGATGGACGCTGTACGTTGTAAACACCAAAGCCACAGGTTTCATCCATCCGTCCAAATATCGATAATAGCCTGTATCAGTCGCACCCACCAGCTCCATTTGACTCCATCAGTACAACTTTATTTTCCAGCTCATTCTACAAAAAAACGTGTAAAGTCGTGCTGATTCACTCTTCTCGCCTCGACTCCATCCACAGTTTTTTTTTTTTTTCTCATATTTTGTTTTTCATTTCAAAACATGGCACACAAAACCAGCTGACGATGATGCTCCGACCATGTTTGTTTTGTTTTTCAAGTCACGCTCGATCACATGACATCCTGAGTGTCAAAGCCGTTAAAATTTTAATACCCCCAGTGTGCACCTGGCATAACCGAGACGTGGTTAGATTAATGGTAAAGTTTCCAGTGTAGTGGACGACTGCTGTTGACTGTATGACCTTTGATAATTGAGTTAACCCTTTAACGACCATTGTGTCTCAGGTGCTACGTTTGCATTCACCATCATAAAAACAATCAGAACTCCTGAACCGTTAGTACTATTGATACAATCCAAAGTGCATCTGGAAGCTGGGGTTCTGTTACTATGGAATAGATCGTACGAGAGGCCTGCTTTGGATGAGGGGGAGCAGAGTGCAGTCGGTGGAAGATATTTGGAAAAGAAATGCCCACAAATAACAAAAAATAAGAAGTTTTAACATAAATACACAAAAGACAAACAAAAATGTTTGAGCACATGTAAAATAGGAAAGTTTATTTCTATAATATCAAAATAAAGTTTCATTCTGCACATTTACAGTTTTTTTCATTATATGTTAAAAACAAAAACCTCAATACTGTTTTTTATCACAACACATTGTTTTAACATTGTTTATTACATATAGTAATAATTAATGACAAATATTGAAAGTAAAGTCCTTTCTGTGGAAAAAACAAAACAAAAAAAGGCAACAAAAAAAATTCTGACACATTTATTGCAAAAACAACATAAATCAAGGCAATCTATTATAATTATATAGATTATTTATTTAATGTATGTTTTTTATTAAAGCAAAGGAGGAAATGCTAACTTAGAAAAATGTCTGTAATAGTTTTGTCAGGTCATTTAGTCTCTTGTCCTGTTTTTCCACCTGTTGCGTTTCCGTTTAGACCACTCCTTTTTTTATACAATGCACACCATTATTTATTTATAATTAACCTTCTGTTTTATCAGACATCTGAACAAGTGTCAAATAGTGATTTATTCACAGCTGCAAAACCTGCAGCGTCAGCTGTGGTGAAGTCACAGATGACATTTACCCCTAATGTTGGAATTGCAGAGTCTAACAAATACCGACTGAGTATTACATATATGTGTGTGTGTGTGTGTGTGTGTGTGTGTGTGTGTGTGTGTGTATACATGTATATATATATATATATATATATACACTCTGTTTTAATAAGGTAAAAAGCCTCACTGAGATTACAAATCTCTTTTCCAAAAGTGACCTGGCTAAGAAAAGCAGCATAACACAGTTTCTGATAAGACAATAATCAACACAACAAACTACAACAACTTAAAATCGATTTATTTATTTTTTTTAAATTGTGTTTTTTTTTCTTGAAATGCCCATCCTATATTATGTAGACCAGGGGTGTCAAATGTAAGGCCTGTGGGCAAAACTGGCCAATGGGATAGATTTATAAAGTGCAAAATTCACACTGAAAATATTAGCAGTCAAGGGTGTTCAGAGGTCACATATAAGTCAATATGTTATCAAGTGAAATAATAACTTACAGATAATAATAAGTCAAAATTTTCTCCTTGGTTTAATGTGAAAAAAAGTTAAATAGTTATATTTACAAACTATCTGTCACAATAAAATGTGAAAAACCTGAACAAATATGAACAACCTGAAACAAGAAAAATAAGTGCAATTTTAACAATATTCTGCCTGTTACTAAATGTTTTGTGCGTTTGTAGATCCACTGTGATCTGTAAACTGTTACTAATGACAAGCTGAGACAAAATATTATTGAAAATGCACTTTTTTAATAAATATTATCGGGGTGTACATAGTTGATGAAGTTACTCACATTTTCATAATGTAATTTAACTGTCAAACTAAAACAAAGACAACCATTTGTATTATAATTTATAGGTTATTATGTTCTCATCTCATGAGATGAGATGAGGTTATTATGTTATTATTTACTGTTCTAGTCCACTTGAGCCCGCTTTGGGCTGAATGTGGCCCCTGAACTAAACAGACTGACTCCTCTGATGTCGACTAACATCCCAGGTTAAAACAGGAGGCGCTACAGTCACTATACGATCCTCACCTCGTAGGTTGAGCGCGTCTGTACAGGAAGTGATTTTACCGGATTTCTCCAGTTGTGGTGGTGTGTGTCGACCCGGCCTCTGTATTTGTGCGTCTTCGAAGACCTGAGTCTGCCACGTCCCCGTTTGGTTGGCCCTCTCCTCCCTCCTCTGAAGTCGTGTCTCGTTCTGGTCCTGGCCACCCAGTGTAAACACAGCCCATATGGAGCATTGGATACTGGGTGACATAAGTGCAGCACGAAACTTTAATTATAGCCTCCGTGTGATGTGGCCCACACACTGACATGTTGTGATATGATGGTTTTTCAGACGACGCTTCCACAGACACACATGCCCACGTCAATCTGGATTAATATGTGAGCACAGACGCTCACAGACGTGTTCGACAGATAAACACTCCGCTTTCTGTTGTTTTTGTTTTTTTTCTCCCTCCTCGTTGTCTCTCGCCGAGTCCTTTTTTTTTTTTTCTTTTTTTTTCATATTACAGAAAGACGTGCACACACTCTGTAGAGGCACTGGAAAAAACAGAGGAACCCAACCCATGTTTGTGATGGCAATAAGAGCGACTTTTCCAATATTTAACTCTGGCACGTGCACGGATGCCAAGAATTTATTGCAGTGCCACAGTCGAAGAGAGGCAGAGACAGAGACGGAGGAGGGGTTGAAAGAGAAGGGAACTTGTGGCTTGGTGTAACCCACTGTTTTCTTTCTGTGTTGCTGAGAGTCTTTTGGTTAAACTGTCGGAGTTACTGGAGAAACAGGCCCTGTTCTCATCATCGCTCTTCCCTTTCTCTTCAGTCTGAAGGGTCAGGATGTCAGAGCTTCAGTTTCTTATTTGCAGCATGTGAATAGTTTCTGTTTTATGTGTCTATGTTAATTCCTCATATATAAAGATTACTTAAGTTAGTGTTTTTTCCTTTGTGGGTGTTTTTCAGGTATTTTCTCTCATTTCCAAATATAGGGTTATATTAACTATTATGACTGCTGTTTCATTTCTATGTTTTTAAATCGAAGGCTCTGACATATTCCTACTTATTTGATTACTTTTCCTCCTTTTATTTGGATATTTTATGCACATTTTCAGCCATAAGCATGGTTTGTTTGTATCCAAACTACATCCATTTGTAGGGATGGGAATTAACGAGTCCACTATCGGTCCCACGACATCATTACATCATTTCCGTCTTTTGGTTCAGATGCTTCTAAAGTATGTATTTCACTAGTAAAAATGACACTAGGTCCATTTTTAACAGTTACAGAGCCTCTATTATGACACCGAGAGAAATATCTCCAGCATGCATAAACAGTTAACCATCCAATCCAATCCAATCCAAGCATCCAATTAACCAAGCTTGTGCACTCTATGAACATTGTTGTTTCAATTCACAATAGCAGAAATAACATAACATCCAAGTATTATATACATATTATTATGTGTACACAAAAATACATAAATCTATACAATAATTCACTATTAATTATACACCCCTAGTAGCTCGAAAGGGAGTGAGTGACAAGAAGAAAAAATTATTCACTCCCACCCCCAGTTTCACTACTTAAACTTGCATGGTTGCAATTATATCAGAGAAATTAGTTGTAAACACACATTAGTACACCAAAACTAACTTTAACACAACATACAGAACATAAAGGTACCCAATAAAGAGAAAAATACTTATAAAACAGATTATAGTACAGATTATAGGCACCAAGATGAAATCATTTTTAAAAAATGTTAATATATATATAGTAAATAACGTCAAGTTAAAAAAAAGAGAAAAAGGAAAAAAACAAAACACAAAAGAAGGATATTTAAACTGCACCAATGGAATGTCTCTGATTGGCCATTTAGCAAAGGGGGCGTGACTCTGGAGGAGGAGCCTATAGTGAGGCATCGTCAATCAAAGCCGCTAACATTAAACTCCTCCGGGTTCTGTCGATATTGTTTGTATTAGCATCGTTTCACTGTCAACCTGCTTTACTATTGTTTACGAATAATCTCCATGACGACAAAGTTCAGAGGCTGCAACAGGCAGAGCTAACACTCCTTTAACTACACCTTTAGAACCCTTTAGGGGGTTTGTTGGAATCAAATGCAAAATGTTAGTGCTTATTTGACATAAAGGAGTTAATGCAAACAGAGCCATACAGTTGCAGGAAAAAATTATTAGACCATCAAAAGTCATCAAAAACAATGGTTATCAGCCCTGATCCCCTGGTATTCAGCCCTTTGATGAACTGGTGAAATGTCCAGGGTGTACCCCGCCTTCGCCCTTAAGTAGCCAGGATAGGCTCCAAGCGACTCCCATGACCCTAGTGAGGATAAAGCAGGTTCAGAAAATAAATGAATGAATGAACAATGGTTATGCAATCAAGTCCTAACTGTGGTGTGTATCATGTGATTAAAACAAACAGAAAAAAAGACATGGAATGTGTAAAAGCACTGTTTTTGTCAGTACAATGCCATTGATATTGATGTAAGAACTGATGTGATTTTGGTTATTATCTGTAAAAAAAATATGGAAAATGGATAGATATCAGCTCTGAAATTAAACTACTATGAGATATTTTTGTTGTTATCATTATATTTGTCCAAATGAATGTACCTTTAGTTGTACCAGGCATTAAAATGAACAAGACATTGAAGAAAACAAGATTGGTTTAATAATTTTTTCCACAAACTAAAGGTTTTTCTCTAATTCAATGAGAATCAATAAGAGAATCAGTCATGGAACCAGAATCGCTCAGATATCGTCCAGTCTCATCCTTATGCATGAGACAGACATGTTTTAGACCTGAGCTCCTCGTTTTGGTTCACTTCCTGTTTAGACTCGTTCCATTCGGTGTCATTTTTTCTACATGAGAAAAAAACACCACATTGGTCAGTTCCTGTTACTCCCTCTAACCCGCCTCTTTTCTTCTCCTACAGGTCGAGGGGTCCCTCAGAGCGCCCCCCCTGTGCCCTCCGGAGGCACCCACTTCCGCTTCCCCCCCTCCACCCCCTCGGAGGTGCTGTCATCCAGTGAGGAGCTGCGTAGTCCCGGTATGTTCAGCAGTGTCGCGCGTCGAATGGCCCGCGGCTCCGTCAGCGACTGCAGCGACGGCACCTCCACCAACTCGGAGCTGGAGGAGGCGGTGGGGGCCGAGGAGCGCGCCGTGGGGCCGGAGCGCGCCTTCAGGGGTCTGCTCCCCCCTCGTCTGCCTCACGACTCTCTGTTCAGGGTCTACGGCGGGGGCCCCACCCCAGCAGGGCTGGCCAGACCAGCCCCCAGGGTCCACCCCGAACCGCTGTCTCCATTCCCCGTCTCCCCGCTGCCGGGCCCCGGGGGTCTGCTAGCCCCGACCCTGTCCCCGGCTCTGTCCATGACCCCCACCCCCCACCTACCCTTCACCCCCTCCCCCTCTCTGGGCTCCCCCATGATGGGCTCCCACTTCTCCTTCAACCCGGAGGACATGAAGCACTACCTTCAGGCCCACACCCAGTCCGTCTACAACTACCACCTCAGCCCCCGGGCCTTCCTCCACTACCCCAACATCGTCATCCCCCAGCCCCACCCCCCCCCCCCCCAGTACCCCACCCCCCCCCCCCCCCCCCGCCCCCCCCCCGAGAAGCCAGCCGCCCACCACCTCCACGGCCCGCCCCTGTCGCTCTCTCATTCGCTGAGCCAGCAGCCGGGAAGTGGGGACGACGGGCAGCAGCACCCGTCGCCATTCAAGTTCAAGCTGCAGCCGCCGCCACTGGGACGGAAACAGAGAGAATCAGTGGCCGCCTCCTCCTCCTCCTCCTCCGGCCAATCCAACGCATTCACAGGGTCCGCCCCCATAAACAGCTCCGCTCTGTCTGTGGGGCCCCCCAAGATCAAGGTGAGATTCATGAACACAGACTGAGGTTACCTTTACACCAGAAGGGGGGGTCCACCTCAAACATTTTTTTTCCTCCAAAGTTTTTCATTGATTTTTTTTATATTGTATTAATCATAACTGTACAGTGGAATGTACATAAAATACAGCAACATAGTTATGTAACCCCACTCTAACAGTCTCAACCCTGATGCACCTCATATTCCAACAAAAAAATATAAATGCATAAATCCAAAATGAATACATAAAATTAAATTACAAGAAATTATAATTACCAAAAAACTAACAAGCATATACATGTATATCTCCAGTTACAATTAGAAATAGTTCCATCTTTATAATATATGATTAGTCAGGCTGACATGCATAGAATTCATCTGCATCGCCTCTCGTGGTCGATCTTCTTTTCTCTAATGTCAGATCGTTCATCAGGTCTTTAATCCAGACGTTGAATGTCGGTGGATTTCTGTCTTCACCTCAGACGTTTTAACAGCATTTAAACCTAAAACTTGTAGACGTCAAAATGGCTTTAACATGATTCTAATCCTAAATGACGGTGGTAATGAAGTGAATTACTTGTACAAGTTTCAATGACCTTTAGTGTTTTGTTTTGTTTTTTTCTCTTTTTTGAATAACAGCACTACAGCTCTGTGATTCTTTTGTACACAAAAGCCTTATTCCTCCTTCAGCTCTGTGCTTCTTTTCAGGGTTGAAATGAACTTAAATATTTGTTTCTCATTCTCTTTTCTTTAGATACAAGAAATTACAGGTGAACAGCCTTAAAAGACACACAACAAACTGAACTAAATATGTTTAGAGGTTAACGTCACTGTTAATGCGACCTCTGACCCCATGAGAACAAGCACCGCAAACAATTGAATGACAATTGATATAAAACATTTAAAAAATTTATGCTATAAATCTTGTGTTATTAGGGTTACGGGTTAAAGACATGCAAATGAAGGTCACACTAAATAGTACCACTTTGGTTTATAGAAGCTGCTTACACATAACGTTTTTACTACTTTGTTTTACATGAAATTGTACCACCAGCACAATTCCTGAATTACTGTTGCCATGGTAAACCGATGTTTCCCATATTAAAACTTCTGAAGTTTAAATTATCTCATTAAAATAGAAATTATCCATTCTTTGTTCCTTTTGTTGCCAGTTGTGATGTACAGTCATGAAAAATTATTAGAACATCCTATATTTTCTTCAGTTTCTTGTTCATTTTAATGCCTGCTACAACTAAAGGTACATTTATTTGGACAAATATAATAATAACACCAAAAGTAGCTATAGTAGTTTAATTTCAGAGCTGATATCTATCCATTTTTGATGGTTTTATAGATAATAACCAAAATCACATCAGTTCTTAC
>JAPTGZ010000003.1:35836781-35852387 GCA_029814645.1 Fowleria isostigma
TATGTGTACAGATATACATAGAGAATTTGTTGTGAACACAATATACATAGAAATATTTAGATAAACTGAGAAATATAGACAAAGTTGTTGTGAACATTAGTACACCAAGCTAACTTTAACACAACATACAGAACACAAATGTACCTAATATAGAGAAAAATACCAATAAAACACAACATATTATAGGCACCAAGACGAAACAATATACATATCATTATGTGTACATAATATACACAGTATTATATTCACTTATATTCTTTATACATCATTCATTTTGGTGCCTATAAGCTGTTGTGTTTTATTAGTTTTTTTTTCTCTTTATTGGATACATATGAATCTGTATGTTGTGTTAAAGTTAGTTTTGGTGTACTAATGCATGTTCGCAAATAATTTCTTTGACATAATTTCAACCATACAAGCTCAAGTGGTGAAACTGGGGGTTAGGAGTAACTAAGTTTTACTTCTTCTCACTCCCTTTTGGGCAACTACAGTTGTATATTAGCAGTGAATTATTGTATATGTCTGTGCATATTGTGTGCATATAATGACATGTATATTATTTGTCTGGTGTCTATAGTCTGTTGTTTTTTTATTGGTATTTTTATCTTTATTAGGTACATTTGGGTTTTGTATGTGTCAGAGTTAGCTTGGTGTGCTAATGAATGTTTACAACAAATTTCTCTATATATTTGTGTACACATAATGAAATGTATGTAACATGTGGATGTTATGTTATTTCTGTTATGGTGAATTGAATCAATTAACCTTTCCTAATAGTTTAGTTTAGTTTATTGGTTTATTTTTAGCTGTGCACTTTATGTGCAATATTGTTTCAATTCACAATAACAGAAATAACATAGCATCCACATATTATATACATTTCATTATGTGTACAGAAATGTTTATATTCATGAAAGCTCAGTTTAAGGTTGAGGGATATATCAAAAACAGAAAAAACTGATGAAAAAGTGACTTTTTCAGCAAAGACATCAATATACTTATCATAAACCTAGTGTCTCCAACCACTGTCATTGATCCAACACCATGGAGTTTACTAACGAGTCAACGTTGTAGAAGATGATGGTGTTTCCATATATAACTATGGAGCCTCTAAACATCCAAATGGGTCATATCTGATGACCATGAGAAGATGAATAACTGCATTTTACACCAATTCTTTCAGCAAATTAACAGGTTTAGTGGTTCATTGTAGATCAGTCGATGTTTTTGGTTGCCAGAGGCTGTTCGGGTTTTTATGGGTTAAGTCTGCATTTGGGTCAGAAATGCAACATTCGTGTGAGAAGAACATATGTCTCATTGTGAGGGTGAAGACATTTTTCTGTTATAAACCAGTTAATGATACTTGGTGAATATGTGTTGCAGGGCTAAGTCTGCGAACCACTGTTAAAAATAGTGATGAAATGATGTTCTACCTCATTTCACCTGGCCTTACAGAGCACAGACAGCCCGCAGTTCATGTTTATTTCACCTCACATGACTTATATCAGCCTGGTGTCGCCTTCATTCTTGTTTACTATGATACGTGTCAGCACTTAAAGCAGGGAAAACTCTCCGGTCCAAATAAAACATGACTGAGGTCACTATCCTGTGTTGTATTTACACCCGATGAGCACAATGATGTGTTCCATGTTCTCCAGATATGAAACACTGGTGACTGGTTCCAGAGGTACAATATTTCATCATATACTATAACAGGGCTGTGGAGGAGTCTGCGATTGCAATAACTATCATGATATATTGATTATATTACTCAACTGAAAGCTAGGGGGATATATTGTGACTTTTAATAGCTTTAGAAAAAAAATACAGTATAAAGAACACAGCACCATTTGAATAAAATTATAATAAAATGCAGTTTTTTTTATCACCAACGCTGCGATCTGCTTAACAAAATTATGTAAAAATATACTCAAGCATGACATAAAACTGCAGTAATCGACTGTAGCAGTGTTTTATTTTACACCACTTAATGAAAATTGTGTGTTATCACACTGTTGCCTATACATTTGCCACATCTTCACCTGCTTGTCAAACCTGTTAACATGTAATTTCTTGCATTATTCAACTGGAATCTTCAACATTTCATTTTCCTCATAATTTTCCCTTTGGTTTTCAGAGGAAGTGGGTGCTGTCTGTGTCAAAGGGCTCATAATTTTGCTAAACCCACTTTTCTTAGTCTTTGGTACATTTATTTGTGTATTTTTGACCCTAATAGTTCATCGAGTTTGAATGTGAACCCTCCAGGTGCTGCAGAACTATCTTTATAGTCATTTGGGCAAAAATTGAATGGGTTTCTACAATTGTTTTAACCCTTTCAACCCGTTTTAATATGTTACATCTATAACTAGTTATGTCACAACATTTGCCCATATAAGGTCAAGACTTCCTTTGGACATTTCTCAGAGTATGCCATAATTGTTTGTCATACTATTCCGTCCTGAAAATATGTCCAAACGTCGCTGATTACCAAAAATGTTCAGTTTTTAGTTGTATTAAGGAATACAAGTCAGAGCAGCACAGTCAACAACCTGGAGGGGGCGGGGTGTGAAGTGGCTCATTTGCATTTAAAAGGCCAGTGCTCAAAACCACATTTCTAGTGTCATTACTCAGAAATAGAGTTAAAGATGAACCTGTGGAGTTGAATTAGTGAGGAATTCAGACCCAAGCATAGCATTTACTGTTTATGTAGACCACAAGGACATGTTTTAAAATGCATAATTCAATTTAAAAAAGCAAAATACCACTCCTTTAAAGGAATTTCTATAACTTTGGGCAAAAGTTCTATGTCCAAAAATGTGAAATGACTCTTGCAGATCAAGCACCAAAAAGCTTAAAGTTAAAAGTTGATTAAAATGAAAAGTCATTTACTTACTTTTGATGCCCTGCAGATTGACTTCACATTAATGTTGTCTTATAATTTCTGAGAAGGTCCACCCTGTTGTAACCCTATAAGGGGCACTGGCCTCCTGTGGCGCCCATATGGCTCCAAATAGCATTGAAGATTTTGCTAATTAAGAGAGTGATTATAATTTCAGAGGTCTTTACATTTCTGAATGTTCTTAAGTGAGGATAAATGTGAAATCTAGATGGTTTTAGGTTGTGGGTGTGAAGTTATGGGATGGACTTGATGATGAACTTACGTGGTCCACTTCTCTAAGTTGAAAAAATGCCTTAAATATGGAATTATTCAGGAGTAATAAGTTGAGATGGTAGATTTGTTTTTGTTGTTGTTGATTCTTTTGTTATAATAAGAATTCTCTATGTTGTACACATTTATGTAATGGAAGTGGGGGTTCAGGGGGGAGGGGGAGGTAGAAAATGACCCTTTGCTTCTATCCTACTCTTTTTTTTGGTTTCTGTGTTTGTAGAATTGTTGGACCGTATGCAGTGATGACATACAAACAAAAAAAAAACCTATTAGAAAAAAAGCAATTTATTCAAAGCAATTTCTATAAGTTTGGGGAAAAGTTGTTATTATTACTAGCTCTATCTATGTCTAAAAATGTGTAATGACTTGAGCAGATCAAGCACTAAAAATGCTGAAAGATAAAAGTTGATTAAAATGAAAAGTCATTTATTTAGTTTTGATGCCCTCTAAAAAATTCTTTCACATTAATGTTGCCTCATACTTTTTGGGACGGTCCACCCTGTTGTGACCCTTTAAGGGGCACTGACCTCCTATGGCTCCCATACGTGCCTTTTTGCCCCATATTTCACAAAGAAGAGTGTGGCTTGCGTCAGTTAGTCTTTAAGCTGTTATCATTAGGCCCATGACTCTGACACCAGCTGTTGTACACAGTTCACTACTGAGTAAACACACGTAGCATACCTCTATCGTGACCAAGTAAGGCCGGATGCCAAATTATTTTATGGAGGCTGCTCTACGGCTGTCTGTCCTAAATAGGGATTTACATAGATGGCTGTGAGCTCTCTCCGGGCGTGTGTGTGCACTATCAGCTATCATCACATAGATGTTTGCCGTGTGTGTGTGGCCTTGAGACAGGCAGCTCTCGTCTCTGAAAATGGATTTCTCTCCAGCCGATATGATGTGGCAGATATTAAAAGGATCTGAATGAATGCGAGCCTTCACAGACAAACAGAAAGGCAGCAAAAGGGAGAAGACAGAGGCAGACAGTGAGAGAGAAACAGACTGGTGGGAGGACGGATGTAGAAGCAGCGACAGACTCGCAGACATGTACGTTAGCAGACAGACACACAGACACTGACAGGCAGACAGACGTGCTGAGCGGTGGCTGGAAAACATCAATCAGGGACATTTTGACAGTGAATATCAGAGCCGGGGTGAGAAGTTTAGGGCCGTTTTGATTCCGCCTCTTACACACACTTGTTACATCTTTCTGGTGCTCACAGATCTGCGGAGACTCGTGTGTTGGAAGAAACGAGGCTGCAGCTAGGACCCGAGGCGAGTCCCGAGCGTATCAGACACTCGGCAAACAAACCAGTTAAATGACAACAGCGCTGTGTTCAACAAGTCAGAAAAATCAATCTGTTTTACTTTCTAAACACAGATAGAAGTGTGAATGAGTCCCGTGTAGAACAGGCAATATTCTGAATGACTCCGGCGTGGCTCGGAGTGAATGACTCTGGTGTGGAATAACAATTATTTGAGGACAACTCTGCTATTCTGGATGACTGCAGCACAAAAAAAGAAGAGGATAGAGACTAAGTGCAAGGAAAGGAGAGATGAGAGGTAGAAATCGATATTAGAGGCAGAGGAGAGAAGCAGGCAGGGGATAAGAATGAAAGTGTAATAGTAGCAAACGACAGAGAGGGAGGAATAAAGTAACGGGAAGTTAGGTAATGGTCTTCCACAGGAAATGGAGTTTGTAGGGGCGGATTGAGTCTGCTTTGAAATACATAGATAAAGGTCGCCACAGAGAGAGAGAGAGAGAGAGAGAGAGAAAGGGAGGGTTTCAGTATGCAAGCGAAGAAGGAATTCCCCCGCCTCTACTGCCCCGGCCAAGAAGTAGTGTGTATGTGTGCGTAAAACTGTGTGTGCGTGTGTGTGTGTGAGTGCATGCAAAAAGGCTTGTCTGGGCAAATTGCAAAGTGCTCCTCACTATTTCCATAGTGTGTTGTGAGCCTACATTGTGTTTACCCTACAATATGGCCTCCTGTTTTCAGTATGTACCTGGTATGGAAGTGAGCCTTGTGTAATGTGAGTAGAACCTGTTATGTAATGAATTAATGTGTAATGAATTTGTAAAGATGACTCATATTCATTACTACTCTAGTACGCCGGTGCATCATTTAGCATTAAATACGTTTCTAAACTTAATATGCCAGTGTTATTCTAAAGGTAAAATATGTAAAATATCTGCGGGAAAATATCAACAAGTGACGTGGACCGTGTCGTGCGCAATACTCTTGAGAGATCCTTCAGGATAATAAGTCTTTCCTGGTTGTAAAGCGAAGAAATCTGTAATTTCTTTCAGTGCAATGTTTTATTTCAGTCGACCTGACAAACATTATTTGCTACTATTTCACAGGAATGAAATGAATGTAAACCATATGGACACAAATCTCATTTATTTACAGAACTCGCCATTTCTGTTCATTTGGAATATAACAATACTAAAATTTTGTGTCAGTTGTCAAAAGTTGTCACAAAAAAATCGCTATTTTCTATTAATGAAGTCTAAAGGTTGTTTCTTATTGAGTAAAGTAATGATAATAGATTTATGATAATATTATCCTCTGTATTTAG
This sequence comes from Fowleria isostigma, assembly GCA_029814645.1. Classification (NCBI taxonomy): domain Eukaryota; kingdom Metazoa; phylum Chordata; class Actinopteri; order Kurtiformes; family Apogonidae; genus Fowleria; species Fowleria isostigma. The sequence continues at coordinate 35,842,531 of JAPTGZ010000003.1, forward strand.
TTTTACAGTAAAAATCTGGTATTTTCCCATATTTAAGTTACTGACTGTGTAGATGTTCATAAAAGTTCAGATTTTAGTTGATGGTTATTATATTGGAAACAGAAAATGGAAGAAATAGTGTCATTTTCAGTCCAATCTCTCATTAACTGAACACAAACCCAATGTGTCCATCCACTGTCATTGATCCAACTCATTGGCTTTTACTGGTGAATCGGTGTTATAGAAGATGACGGTGTTTCCACGGTAACTATGGAGCCTTATATCTGATGACTATGATAAGATCAGAGACTGTATTTACCATAATTATTTACATGTATTGATAGGATTACTGGATCAACAGGTATTAAACATTTGAGATTAGTACATGGTTTTGGTTGCTGGTGACTGGGTCTTTATGGGTTAAGTAAAAACAAAACAGGAAGCACTTTGTCAGTGTAAACAGAATTAACCTAAAAGATGAGTTAAAAAATGATATTTTTTATATTTATTACAATATAAAATTATGACATTTATAACTTGTAGCTCAGCCTCATTATTAACAGTTAAATACCTGAATTCAGTGCTGCCCAATCATTTTTGTCTATATAGTGTATAGGATTAAATGTCTTGTTAATACATTTCTTCTGGAAATATGATTTCTGTCTAGAGTTCCATGGCCGTAGCAGTGAAAGTGACAATTCTCATGATGTTGTAACACTTTCAGAAAGCCATCCATTATATATTTTTTCTCTTTTGCTTCTGAGGCCACTAACTCAATAATTACACACAGTGCACTTAATGGATTTTATTTTTAATGACACCTCTACTCATAAAGCAATGTAATCTTGATTTTTTTTTTCAGTATTAACGATACATTTGCAGTTTTAATAAATTGTGATCTAGCTCAAAAATGTAGACTAAACAAAAACACTCTTCATAAAACTAAAACATTCTTTGATAAATCCATTTGCCATATATGACTAGAGAAATACATTTTAATAAATATATGATAAGAACCAAACAGGCTGCTTTTTGAAACTTTGTTGAACAAGAGACGTGTCCGGAAGAATTATCTCAGTTCTGCAGTTTAGACGTTATTTATGAAAGTAAAACCTTGATAACCTTATTAATTTGTTTGATTTGTTTAGCTGTATTTCTAATATAAGTTAGTTTGTTTATTATTCTCTGTGTTAGTGGAAGTTGTGAGAAAAATACAGTTGTTGTTTTTTTTTCCTTTTTGAGGGCCGGCCAAAATAAGCCCATTCTTTCAGCATTTGTCCAAGAGTTGCAGGCTTTGGTGAAAAAGTCACATTGCAAATAATGCGAGAATATTGTGATTATGATTTGAGTCTTCTAGCTTGGTTAACAAAGTACAGCTAGACAAATCAAACAAATTAATAAGGTTATCAAGGTTTTACTTTCATAAATAACATCTAAACTGCGGAACTGAGATAATTCTTCTGGACACGTCTCTTGCTCAACAAAGTTTCAAGATGCAGCCTGTTTGTTTCTTATCATATATTAATTAAAATGTATTTCTCTAGTCATATATGGCAAATAGATTTATCAAAGAATGTTTTAGTTTTATGAAGAGTATTTTTGTTTAGTCTACATTTTTGAACTAAAACACAATTCATTAAAACTGCAAATTTACCATTAATATTGAAAAAAAAAAAATCAAGATTACATTCCTTTATGAGTAGAGGTGTCATTAAAACTAAAATCCATTAAATGCATTGTGTGTAATTATTGAGTTAGTGGCCTCAGAAGCAAAAGAGAAAAAATATATAATGGATGGCTTTCTGAAAGTGTTACAACATCATGAGAATCGTCACTTCCACTGCTACGGCCATGGAACTCTAAAACTTAAACTTATATACACTTAACTAAATGTATGCAAATGGAGTGACTTCCATTTTGCATATTTTATATGGTGCCTTTCTGATAAGTTATCTTTTGGTATTTGATTAAATTGTTCATTGTGTAAATTGTGATTATCTCATATCCATAAACCTGTTGACATCCATTTATACTGTTTAAAACTGGGTGTGTTCTTCTTTCTGACCAGAAATGACGTTTTTTTCTTTTGTCTACAACACACAAAGCTGACCATAAACACGCTGAGAGGCTGATTTTTTTTTGCAATTTGTGGTAAAAACCCCAACTGCTACAGTACCTAAAACCAGAATAATATCAGAACAATCTACGTCTTAATCCAAAAATTCAACATTGAGAAAAACAGCAATAACAACCTGATTATGTTTGCAGGAGGCTGATAAAGCAAACCGTGCATCTCTACTCAGTATAATTGCTGTAATCTTTTCCTGTCAGTGACATTTGCGACTAAATTCTGTGATAGCGTTTTCAAAAATTACTCTCCCATATACTTCAGCGCAGTAATCATTAATTGCTACTAGTTGTAATGTCTTCTTTTCTTTAGTTTCCTTGTATTTAGTAAAAAAAAAAAAGTAATTCCATCCATCCCACCTCCAGCATAATGTTTCATCTTCAAACTAGCTATTGTCGGCAAATTTAACATTGACTTAACCCCTCATTCATTTGTGTAAACGGGAAATAATTAAATTTCCCTTTTGGGGGCCTCAGTGTGGGTGATAATAGGGGAGGACACTGAAGGATTTACTCTGACACTGAGATCTATCAATCAGAAAGGTCTCCACCCATCTCGTCTGTTTTAATAGATGTTTGATTTCAATACAGTCTGTGATTTTTTTGCTCAAAGCCTTGCAGTTAGTTGCTGTCTTATGCGGTGAATAGGCTTTGTGAATGTCTGATTGTGTTTGCCACATGAGTAACCCACACTCCCTGTTCTCTTTCTTTCAGAGTCTGTGGAATAAGGTGGGCAAGTCGCGAAACGAAGACGAGACAAGATGAGAGAGAGAGGCCCCGGCAGAGGAGGAAAATAGAGAGAAAGGAAGGGAGAGAAAAAACAAAAAAGGCAAAGCAAGAGAGGAACGCCGAGGAGAATCTCTGGGATAAATAAATAAAAAGACTTGTTTGGAGGAGAGGAAAAGCTACATGAAAAGATGAAGCCGATAAAAAAGCAAGGCCGGCGCTCTCCCCCGTCTACCCGGGCCAAAGGGGGGAAGCGGCGTGGGGCGGGGGACGCCCCAGAAGGAGGCGAGAAGAGAGACGAGAACAGAGACAGAAGCAGATCCCCACAAAACCAAAACCCCTCGTCTTCTTTCTCTGCAAATTCACACTCAGACTCCTCCCAGATGGAGCCAATTAGACTACGGGACACTTCAGAAGGAGAGGGGCTTTATAGAGAAGGTTTTTCAGAGATGGAGTCTGGGAAATCCTCAGATGATAGATCTGGGAGGTCAACTATGAGTGGGGGCAGCCACAGTGATAGCGGTGGTAGCAGTTGTAGTAACAGTAGTACACCGAGCGCCAACAACAGTCCAAACCCCGCCTCCAGCAGGAAAACCGCCACTTTCAAGGCCCGTGTTCCAAAAAAGAAGTACACCTCTGAACATTGCTCGTCTACCGCTGCTGGCAACCATAACAACCCCAGCCCCAGCACACCCCCTCCTCTTACGCTGAGCAGCGGGGTTATCAACCAGGGGTCAACAGGTGCGGACTCTCAGAACAGAAGGCTGATGGACGACTTCCACAGCAGGACCGCTGTTGGCAGGGAGGCTTCTCAGGAAGGCTCTCCAGGACCCCCAACTTTATCACTGGGAGGGGAAAGAGAAAGACCAGGAGGAGGTGAAGGTGTAGACCGAGTGTCGCCCAGTCCGCTGCCCCGATGCTCTTCCACCGACACTGCCAGCGAGCATTCAGCTGACCTGGAGGTTGTCACTGACACACAGATGTCTGCACCATCCAGCCTCCCAGACATGTTGTCCGACGCCCTCGCCAAAGGCCTGAAGAACCAACGAGTTCTTGCCCGACAGCTCAGGAGAAAAAGTGACGAGGATGGTAATGGGGTGCGTGATAGGAGGGACGATTCTGATCTAGTGTTTCGTGCTGGGGTGGTGCGTAAGGTCAGTGGTGAATATGGAAGCCTGGAGGTTCAAATCAATGGCGAGAAGACACTGTGCCGCTATCCATATCGACATGACAGTCCTCCTGGTGTTGTGGACATTATCCTTGATGCTTCACCACCTGGTGTCCACCCAATAGCCATTGGCACTCGTGTGTGCGTCCCATTCGGCAATGAAGAAGGCAGCGAAGGTCACTGGCAGTGGTACAGAGAGGGCGTGGTCACACAGGTGGACACACATCCTGCCGTCGCCAACCGGTACCGTGTCCTGCTCTCTGATGAAAGACCTCAATCTGTGGACGAGGAGGAGGATGGCAGGGGGGCAGCTAGCGCAACTCAAGCCGTGTGGGTGTCCCGACAAACACTCCGGCTCCTGGTACCACCCTGGGACCTAGATCTACCCTCAGGAGGAGGACGAGAAGGAGAGGAAGGGGTTAGAGATAAGGAGAGGGAGCGGGAGGACAGAGAGGAGATAGATGTGGAGCAGGAAGTGTGTCGTCTGAGCCGTGGGATGGGACCTTCTGTGGGGTCAGTATTGGGGAGAGGAATGCCCTACCCTGGTATGGTACCTGTTTCCACTACTGTCGGACACATCACATCTCCAGTAACACCAGCCTCAGTCCTTAGCTTGGCTCCTGGACGGGAGTGGGAGATGGAGAAAGACCTTGAAAGGGAGAGGGACCTGCAGAGGAAACAGGAAAGAGAGCGGGAGAACTGCGCCAAACAACAGCAGCAGCACCATTCATACATGCCACTGACTCCTGAAGAAGACATGGAGGTGTCACACTTCAACATGGTCCCAATGGGGGCGATCATACCAGGGGCCAAACCCATGGCAATCCCACAGCATCGTCACATCGTTTCGAAACCCCCAACAGGCTACCTCAATCCCCACCTTTCAGTGGTGCGGGGTATTGGAATCCCCCCGGCACACCTCGCCTTGAACCCCCACCCCCCTCCTTCACCTGTCCTGCTTGGCCTCGACCCAGGAGCTGCTGCAGTCGGCGCCACTGTCATCACAACCCCTCAGCTGCCCCCGCTCCCTCCAATCTCATCCTCCACTGTTCCCATCTCCAGAGTTGAGAAGGTCTCAGCAGGAGGTTCTTCTGGAGGAGGAGGAGCAGGCGCTGGTGGATCAGGATCAGGGTCAAACTCTTCCTCTTCCTCCCGTTCCCGTACCCCGCTCACAGCTGCCCAGCAGAAATATAAGAAGGGAGACGTGGTGTGCACACCCACAGGAATCCGCAAGAAGTTCAATGGGAAGCAGTGGAGGAGGCTGTGCTCTAGGGAGGGCTGTTCCAAAGAGTCCCAGCGCCGAGGATACTGCTCCAGACACCTCTCGATGAGGACCAAGGAAATGGAGGCCACTGGAGGAGGGCGGGAGAGAGGAGGGGCCAGCAGCACAGGGACCCTGACACCATCTGACCTCAGGTTGAGCGGCGGGAGAGCCAGTTCTGAATTTGACTGGGATGAGACTTCACGGGAAAGCAGCGAGACCAGCAGCCGCGGAGCAGACTCTCGCCCTCGCCTGGTCCTCCCCTCCCTGCTCCCCCAAGACCTCTCCCGCTTCGACTTTGATGAGTGCGAGGCAGCGACCATGCTGGTTTCTCTGGGGGGCTCTCGCTCAGGCACACCCTCGTTCTCCCCGATCTCAAACCAATCGCCCTTCTCGCCCACCCCGTCACCTTCACCGTCTCCACTCTTCGGCTTCCGCCCCGCTAATTTCAGCCCAATCACCCCTCCGGCTTCACTTACTCCACGCCGCCACCGCCAGCTCAGTGGCACAAAGATGAGCACACCAGGGATCGAGCGAGAACGCCACTTGTCCGGCATAGTACCTACTTTCCAGACCAACCTCACTTTCACAGTTCCCATGAGCCCCAGCAAAAGGAAGCTCGACTCACACCCACCTCCTCCACTGCCCACAGTCCAGGACTACCAGACCAAACCGGAGCAGCAGCTGGTGGGTGTGGGAGGAGGAATTGTGGGAGACCCAACTCTCGGCCACAATCCTGCTGCCTTCAGAGTCCTCTCCCCCCAGAGTCAACCCACAACCCCCTCCTCACTTTCCTTCCCCCGGCCCCGTAGTGCCACCAGCAGGCCACCATCATCTGCCGCCTCCACACCCCCGCCCATGCTGGTGTCCCCCACTCCCCCTTCTCCGCTGCCACAGGAACCATCCCCACGCCGCATCGTGCCCCTGCGTGACTCCCCTGTCATCGTTCGCAACCCGGACGTCCCCCTGGCCAAATTCTCAGACGGGCCCTTAGGGCGAAGAGAGAGGGGCAGGTCCAGGGAGCACAGCCAGCCCCAACACACTGCCCCCCCAGGTCTGCAGGCTCCTGTCCCCATCAATGGGGCCACCACCAATGGGGCAGTTCTCCTTCGCAACCCCACATCCACACTGGTCCTGGTCACCTCCAGCTCGGTAAGGACATTTCCATGTAAAGTATGTCTGGTTTTATATTAAATGGAAATTTACCCAAAGTGGAATTATGGATGAAGCTTTCAGATCTTTTAAGTAAAAGTGCAAATTTTGTGAAGATACCATATGAGTAAAAGTTCTGAATTTAAAACCTACAACTCATAGCAACAATTTTTAAGTTCTCTGAAAAGTCAACGCAGTTGTGCAGCAAAATGGTCCCTGGCAGTGTTTTACTATTATATACAGTCACAGGAAAAAATTATTAGATCATCAAAAGTCATAAAAAATAATGGCTGCACTCCAGTACTAACCCCTGTGTGTATCATGTGACTAAAACAGACAGAAAAGAAAACATGGAATGTCTAAAAGCACTGTTTTTGTCAGTACAATGCCAGAGCTATTGATGTAAGAACTTACGTGAAAATGGATAGATATCAGCTCTGAAATTAAACTACTATGAGCTATTTTTGTTGCTATCATTATATTTGTCCAAACAAATGTACCTTTAGTTATATCAGACATTAAAATGACCAAGAAATTGAAGAAAACATAGGGTGGTCTAATATTTTTTCTGTGACTGTACAATTTTGATTAATTTTACTGCTGCATTCATGTGTATGTTGCATTTTACCGCTATATATGTTTTTAGGTTGAACCCATTTGAAGTGCTTTATTTATACTATGTCATATGTACTGTTGGTGGTGAATCAAAAATGGTTTTCAAGCATTTATTTAGTTATGGTTGAAGATAATTTTCACATTACTTGTCATAATCAGTCAAAAACTGGAATGTAGAAACTAACTAAAGCAGTCAGACAAATGCAGGTGGATGAAAAAGTACAATAGTTGTCTCTGAGATGTAATGGCTATATGGCAATCTCTCTCCAGTTGTCAGTTTTAATGACAGCTCTGAGCAGTTTGTATTTATTTTTCTATAGAGAATAATGGCTGTCTGCTTGACTTCCCAGCAGTTACCGTTACCCAGAAACAAAAGCAAGTGGTGCCTCTTATGAAATTATTTCTGCAAAAAAGACAAATTTATGCCATTAGCTAAGTGAACAACTACAAGAGTGTTTTGAGAAGACGCTATCTTTGAGCGTTTGCTCCGATAGTATTGATTTTTAGTTAATTATACACTTAAATGGTGCCTCACATCTACTGTATCACTGCTGTTACTCTTCCCTTGTACAATGCTTAAATATTCATAATGCTTGCAGTAGTGTGAGCCCATACGGCTAATGGTACATCATGACATCAAGGCGTAGACTAGTCTTAAGTTGCGTCAAGTGTTTAGTTCCTGAACTTCTTCACAGATAAATTCAAAGAGTAATACAGTAACTAGGAGAACGGTACCTGTAAAATACCACATCAGTCTAAATTTGGATGGCAACTTTCTTCATAAAGGGATTTTAACTCTGGGAAACCAACAGTAACCAGAGTAAATACAGATGTAAAAGCGTTAAGCGCTGGATAGCTGGAGCCATTTTGTTGTGTGTATTTCCTGGGACAATGCAGTTATATTTATTTTCTGTATGCATTTATTTAACCTTTATTTAACCTGGTAAGACCCATTGAGGACAAGGTCTCATTTCTAAGAATGACTCAGCCAAGAAGTCAGCAACACACGTCACAATAAGAAACGCAAGTTAAAAGACAGATTTCAAACAATAAATTTTATTAACCAATAGTTTAGAAGATTAGAATAATTTTGGTCATCATGGTAACAATTTAAAAACACTCCAATGGTGTCATGTTCTTTGTTGGATAAAATATTGTTAAAAATTTTCAGCGAATACAATAATAATAATAATAATAATAATAATAATAATAATAATAATAAAAATCTCTATTTATGTACAGTATTCCTTTTTTTTTACATCCAACTTGAAAATTCACAAAGGCCACAAAATACAATAAATAGAACTGAAGAAGTCTCTTTGATGAAAGACCAAATATTTTCAAAAGAGCTAAACTTTAATGAAGACTGAATTAATATTGTCCAAAACATCTTTGTCATGGATAAACTGTCTTTTTCACTCAGATTACAAAAGGACCCTTTATAGAATATGGTCAATATGGTTGGAATATGTCTAGCCTGTGAAATCAGACTTTTTCAAAGTACTTGCTAGTACTTTTGTAGTATTTATCTAAGAATGTAGGAAACGAGTGGCTACCCCGTCCCCATTCAGGTTGGTTTTATTTTATGTTGTTAAAGTGTCAAAAATGAAAAAGCAAAAGTTTTGTAAATCCTTACATTCCATTGTTGAATGGATGTTCTTTTTCAATAAGAATATTAGAAAGACTGAATAAAGAGAAAAACTATTTCTGTGATGCCACAAAAAAAGACCTAAACTAGTCCAGTTGAACCAAGAAGAACTACCTAGAAAAAAAAAGGGAATATAAGATCATCTGGTTTAAATGAAAATAATCTAATGTAAAATGTCCAGTAAATGAGCATATATGACAATCAAAAGAAGGGGCACATATATTATTGGTGTTCATCTCTGTTCTTCATATTAAACTATAAATAACTTAAAAAATGACATTTAAGGAGGACCATCTCCTGTACAGTCTGTGATGGTTTATGAATGACAGCTTTACATTTACTGTGTTTGCAGTTTTCATGCTCGTCTTATGATTATGTTCACTGTGTTGTCTCTGTAAAATAAATAAATGAGTGAACATGTCCAATCTCTTTGCAGTCCTTGACTCCGGCCTCCGCAGGCCACGCTGCCCTGTCCAGCCCTGCCACCCCGGGGTCGTTGTCCACCTCCACAGGCTGCGTTCTCTCCTCGTCCGGCTCCGGGGGCAGGGAGAGGGAGCGCAAACCCGAGGGACACCAGGACGCCTCCGGGGGGGCTCTGCCTCAGCCCGTCGCCTGCCACCCCACGCCAACTGCCCTGCTACCGCTAATACTGCCAGCCGAGTCGCCGCACCCCGCCCCGCGCAAGCAGATCATCATGGGACGTCCGGGGACCGGTAAGACATCGTATCGTCATTATGATGTCGACCTTTGTTCTTGTCAGACACAGAGTCTGCTGAGCTCCACTTTTACTGTAAAGCAGGAAAGGATGCTGTAGCTTATGTACTCTAGCCTCGTACTTCTCACTTTCATTCTCTCTCTAGGGTTGCAGGAGTGTCCTCAGAGCACTACTGCTATGACTCATGTACTGTGTGTACTTTACTATTGTTTGCCGGTGGAGTAAGGAAGTAACCATAGTCAGAGGACTTCATAATCCACTGTTTTAGACAGTTAACAAGGCCAGTGTTGGGAGGGTTACTTTTGAAATGTATTCCGTACAGATTACAGAATACATACCCAAAAAAGTAATCTGTACTGTAATCCGTTACATTACTCAATCTGAGTATCCAAATTCCCAGTTTGGGATTAATAAAGTACTTCTATTCTATTCTATTCTATTCTATTCTATTCTATTCTATTCTATT
>JAPTGZ010000003.1:35852455-35872071 GCA_029814645.1 Fowleria isostigma
TTTTTTTTTAATCATTTTGAATCTTAAATTTCAATTTGTTTTTTTTTTTTAATTTAGTTTTATTATTATTATTAAAAAAAAATTACAATTATATAATAATACATTTACATTTTCTCCAAAGTTTGCCAAAGTAGTGATGATTGTAGCCATTGGAAAAAGAAACCACACATCAGAAAAACAAAATGTTCCATAGGTAGCCCTAGTAACATATATATATGGGTTGTTCTGAGTAGACACCCAAGGGGGAAAGCGTTAAAGGAATAAACGCAGATATAGGTGCATAGAAACCGCCTGCATTATCATATTAAAAGACGGCAAACAGAAGTATTCATGAGCATTTCTGATTCATGTTTCACTCCTCTTGATGTCTTCTTGACTGCATGTAAATTGTGATTTTTACACAGATACTGGGTTTATTCACCCTTTCTACTACTTTTAGATCATACCACCAGCAAACTGCAGAAAGCAAACGTTAATGTGAAATGTCAGAACAAGGAAGACTTAGTTGTTTTATGAACGATGAAAAAGGGTGATTTGTAATTCTGTGCTTTGGCTTTCAAAGTAACTACTTGCTTGAAAACCAACTGTAAAATTATTTTGTCAGCTTCGTGTGAACACTGTTGAATAGTGAAAATTGCCTACTGAGAAATGGAGGTGTTTGGGTTCATCATATACTGTATGCTTGTTTCCATGCCAACCTTGCAATATTACAGTATGGCTAAACTCAGAAATGACTAAATGAATAAGGGGGGGGTAGAGTGCATTTAGAATTCACTCAGTTTGTCTCGCTTTGACATAACACTGTCTAGATGTGAAAACTGGAACTGTAATAAATGCGGTGGATTTGTTAGATATTGGGAGTTTATAAGTTGTTTAGTGTAGTTTCACAGCTCCGGCTGAATCTAAACCTGAGTAATAACCATAGCGTGTGTTATTCAGTTACTGTCTGCATTCAGTAATATGACATTGGCAGCAGACGAATCCTTTTAAGCAGCAGATTTACATTGCGATGATCCTTTTGCTTTAATTTTAAGTGTCTCATCGTGCTTTTGTGCTGGAGTGATAACGTCGACTCAAAATGAAACCAGGTTTTCTGAGGCGCAACACTCACCAAAGGTTTAAAATATCAGTTGCTCATGCAGCCACCCAGACCTGCTGCTCATTGTGTGTAATCTGCAACTCAGCGTGAGTGGTGTCAGAGTCACTGAGGTTTGTGTGTGTGTGTGTGCAGTCACGGAAAAAATTATTAGACCGCCCTATGTTTTCTTCAGTTTATTGTTCTTGCTCCTAAAGTCAGATATTAAAAGACACAAGACAGACACGTCATTCTATAAAACCATAAAAAGACCCATACATTTATAAAAGTGTATATATGAAGTGCATAAAACCTTTTTTAAAACCCAGGAGTCAATAAATAAAATAAAATAATCTGCAAGGAGGTGGTCAGTCATCATATACATACACATATATATCTGGAATTTCCCCTTGTGGGACTAATAAAAGAGTATCTTATATACATGTTGATATATACACACATATGCACATCATATTGCAGTTGCCTGCTTATTATATGTTGGCCAAAAGTCTCACTATGCCAATTTCTTGTTCATTTTAATGCCTGGTACAACTAAAGGTACATTTGTTTGGACAAATATAATGATAACAACAATACAGTCTCCATTTAGTACATTTCTTTAAAGCTCCCACACCAGTGGTCCAATGTTGGAAGGTCTAGTTGCGACCATTTTGGGTTACAGCTTTTCTACTACTTGCTTCAAGTATCTTCAACAAGTATTTATCCTTCTGTAGGACTGTTTCTGGTATTTTACCAAGATATAAAGTAACAAAAGAGATTTTCTTCTTTGTTTTCTCAGATTTTCTTCTTTACTTTTGTGATCTTTATTTTTTTTTGGTGATTTTCTTCTTCATTTTTACTGGTTTTCTTTATTGTTTTTGGTGATTTTTCTCCATTTTCTGTTATTTTCTTCTTCGTTTTTGGTGATTTTCTCTTGTTTATTGCTCATTTGTCATTGTTGTTACCAGTGGCTATGTGTCAGGTACCCTTGAAATTAGATGAGAACACACTGAGTTCATTTTCCTCCTACATTACAGGACCTGTGATGTGACTATTGCGCACACATACATTGCGATGACAAGGCTCAAACGATATATTGTGCAGGTCTAATCTAAATCCGCTCCTATTATTTTATTTATCCCAGTTGCCACCACCCTCCACTATGACTGGATTTTCGGACAGGCCCACAAAACATGGAAGTGATTAGCCATGGAGTTTCCACATTTTCTCCAACAAAAGCCTCTGCTCTGTGTGCCTGTTTTTGCAGTTCTGTTGCATAACCAGGACCTTTTTTTTTTAATCAAAGTTTTTTTAATTGAGCTTTTATATTGTATCAGTCATAACTTTGCAGTTGAATGTATGTAAAATATGACAACATAGTTATGCAACCCCACTCCAACAGAGTCCCAATCCTGATGCACCCCACACTTCAAGAAAAATGTATAAAAATGCACATAGCAAAAAAGAATACATAAATTAAAATAAGTAAATTAACAAATAATTACAAAAAACATAAAAAAATATGTATATATACAGTATACATATATATATCTCTTTAGTTACAATGAGAAATTGTTTGTGTCCATCTTTCTAATATATGATAAGACAGGCTGCCACATTGTATAGAATTTGTCTGCATTGCCTCTTGTGGTATATCTTTTCAATGACCTTTGATGGTCTAATATTTTTTTCTACAACTGTGAAAAAAGGGGTGTCACCTCTTTTATACAAGCCACATTCGTGTGTGAGACAGTGATGAAGGGTGTTCCACTGAAACTTTAAAAAGAGCGAGAATACTGACATGTCTAGACATGCAAGACAGAGGGAGGGAGCGCAGAGGGAGCAACAAGGACATTCACACCTACTCCTTCAACACACATTAACACGCACACACTCATCTTAGTCTCCCAGACAATCAACAGCCTCAGACAGGGCATCAAGGGCAGGTCCAGCGTGATGTGAATGTGTTTCATCCCTCTCAGCAGAAAAAGGAGTAATCGTATTGCTGGCGTGTTGTCATGGATACACTGTTTCCACCGGTAGAATTAGCGCAGTAAAGCGTTGAGGCCTGAGCTGATTACCGGAGCGCGCTTTTATTCCTCCCTTCCTCCCTCCCTCTTTTCTCTCACATCCCTCGCTCTGCTGCTAACAGCCACCTGCCTCTGTAGCGTAACGTTTCCAGTGCCATACATTTTTAAAAACACCTAGAGCCACAGCGGGCCCAGAAACAAACACAGGCAGAAGGCAGCGGAGGCCCCACGGCTGAGATCTCCACTAAATATAGACCAGCTCAAGTGCAGCTGCATTAGCATCGCAAGTTTCATTACAGCGCTCTCTGAGTACATCTGCAGCCTTCAGTGAGGGAGATAAGTGCTCAGATGCAGTGTTATTACCTCTGCACCCACAGGAGGAAGTATTTGGAAAATTCTCCGGTGATAGTAGGTGAAGGTCAGAGGGATTTCTGCGGCTCGCCCGACTAAATTTACTCTTTGAGGCGTAAAGACAGCTGTGTGCTCCGTCAGGTGTGCTTCTTTAACGCCGCTACTTCTCACTCATCGTCACCGTCAGCGCTTCGCCTAAACCCAGCAGAGACAGATGGGGATCTTTGCAGTGTTTCTGTTTCGGAAATGTTCACAGCTCACCACTGTCAGTGCTTCACAGGAATAGCGGAGTCTTGCCTCTTCAAGGTGTCAGCAAGTCTTTAAAAAGTTTAGAGAATCTTAGGGCAGATTAGGGAGCATCTGAGAAGACGAGACTGGTGCTAATCTTTTTATTCAGTGTCAACAGATCACATGAAAACCAACAATGTTAGTCCAAAGCTCTGGAATACACCTGAAGCACTACGACTGGTTCACTGTTGACTCACTGTACACTTTAGTTTTAACCCTTTAACGACCCCACCGACAAAAACCTGATAGAAAAATGTTTTGTTTGCATTTTATGAGCTGAAATATGCACCACTAGAAACTAAATTTGACTAATTTATATTTCAGTTTCAATTGCTGAATTTGAATAATTGCATTAATAAACTGAATTTGAATTGCATAATTTGAATTTGTATTATTTACTTTGAATCATTGAATTGAAAAACTGAATGTGAATGTCTAATTTGAAATTGAATTCATTAGAACTGAAGTCCAATTAAATTGAAACAATGTGAGCATGTTGAAAATTCAACTCTATATATTTTCACATTCAGTTCTCAAAATTCAATTTCAGTTTACTGTGACAAACATCTGGGTGTGAAAATATATACAGTTGAATTTTCAGTGAGGGCCAAATATACTCAGAGAAACTGAATTAAATTTCACAGTCTTACATTCAGTTTCAAGTTTATTGGACTTCAGTTCCAAACTAATAAATTCAATTTCAAATTATAACCATTCAGATTCAAGTTTTTAATGCAATGATTAAATTAAACACTACAAATTCAAATTATGTGATTCAAATTCATTTTTTAAATGCAATTATTCAAGTTTAACAATTGAAATTTAAATACAAATGATTCAACTTCAGTTTCTGGTTGCACATATTTCATCCCATAGTATTTCATTTCATATTCCCTTGGGTGAATAATTTCTAGATTTTTTTTTTTTTTTACCATACTTACTAATGTCAACTCAGAAAGTGTCAGAAATTACTTACTAAGTTAATTATCTCAACATATTCATGATATACTACCTCTAAATGATTAATATTTGCAGCAATAGATGAACAGAGGTTTTGATTTTTATAATAAATAATCCATTATTTCATATTGGCTTAATTGGTTAAGCATTTTTTAAAAAGATTTTACATATCTAATTTAATTTTTTTGTGGTACCAAATATAATTGTTCAGGAAGGCCTCTTATAATATGATATGCCAAAAAAAAGTATTCACATTGTTCATATTTTCACTAAAAACAGTCCAAATGTCTTTATCTTCATGTCTTCATCTTTCTTGGCTCAATTAGGTTCAGATCAGTTGGGTACTCCACTTATTGAAATATAGTGACTCAAAATGTGATAAAACATATGGTCCAGCAAGCAGTTAAAGGGTTAAAACCAAAGAGCAATTAATTTGTTTTCTTCCCAGCCGCGTATTTTAGTATTCAGTGAACATTACTCAAACACGAGCAAATATTGATTTGTTCTGGTCTGATTAATATACCGTGAGTAGAGCAGGACAGTGTATGTTAGAAATAGTAACTCTAATGAAGGAGCATCTCACCCATGTTAACACTATAACCACATGCTATCTGAGGATGTATTGTGGTGAAAAACAGCCAAAACATACAGAGACTTTACTATCATAGACTAAAATAAACCTTTAGCAATACAATGAAATGTTTAGTTTGCTGTCTTTCTGTCCTGCACTAAAATATAATAAAAACTAAGCCATTAAATAGATAAAAATACTTCAAATTAACAGTACTTTGGTGTTATAAAAATAAAGAAAATATAGAATGTTATTATATTTCTAAAAAGTGCTAAAATGTCAGTTGTTTTATTGATTACTCTCTCAATTTTATTATTGATTAATGGCTATAAAGAGTGAAAAATAACCCTTAAAACTGTATATATTACAAGTTTACTTTATATGAACAGAAACATTGAGACACATACCACCCAAGATTTTTACTCTGTCATCAAGTCCTTAATTCCTGTGTTTTTTTAATTTCTCCGTGGCACTTTGAGATTTTCTAAATAAAAATGATTTATAAATTAAAAAATATATATATTTAGATTCAGATTTTTCCTGGTTGACTGACCTACATGTGGTTTAAAACTATTTACGATTAGAACACGACATATATTTCAGAAATCCAGAGGTAGATGATTATTCTTTATTTTTATTTAACCAGGAAATATCCCATTGAGATTAAGAACCTGTTTTACAAGGGAGTCCTGGCCAAGATAGACTTCAGTAAATACAACACACAGGTACAGGTATACATGGTTAAAACCTGAAAACTACAAAAAAAATTGCTGAACAGCGCAATTATCATCCTGAAGGGGGGCAGGGGGTGAAGTGGGTTATTGTATTTAAAGGGCCAGTGCTCAAAACCATTTGTTTTCATTTCATTAATCAAAAATGGACTTTAAGATGGACCTGTGGAGTTTCATTAATGAAGAATTTAGACCCAGCCATAGCATTTGTTGCTTATGTAGACCACAAGGAAATGTTTTAAAATGCAAAATTACATTGTGAAAAGCATGATATAACTCTTTTAAACTAGTGGGGGTGACCTATCTATCGATCGTCACTCTGTGATGAAGAGTCTTATTTCTGGTGTTGACAGTTTTAAAATGCTGGCATGCAAAATGTTTCTGTAACTTCCACTTCCCAATGCAAACATCAGCGTAGACAACCAGTAGTAAAGAGTGCAAAGGTCAGAACAGATAATAATAGCCATGTGACACCAAGAATCAGCCTTTAAAAGAGAACTACTGGTACATCAGTATGTGGACGTACAGCACAATGAGGATGTATTTACATGACCGTCCAGCTCTGCAGTGTGTGGATTTCCATTTTAGATCTGCCAAAGCTGGTGAAGAGGGGGGGATATAAATAGAGTGTTTTAATACTTTATTAAAAATTATTAATGGAAACAGAAACTGGACATTGCAGTGCTGCAAAGTAGGGTTCAGTCGGTTTATTTCCAACAAGACAGATGTGTACTCTACATGGAGTGCTGCAGTCAGAGTAAAATCTGTACAAACTCTTCTCAGACAAAAGCATCACCGTGGCTCACCATTTGTTCATTTACAGAACTGGTGAAAAGCTATAAACACCTACATTTCCTCTGAAGGAAGATGGATTTTCAGAGTTTGTCTTCATTAATTCCATTATTTTTGTCTTTATGATAACAATTTAATGCAGTGCAATATATTAAAATGATAACACAAAGCAGCTTATAACAATTTTATACACAGGAATAGTGTATGTCAAGTTTATTTACTTCCATAGCTGCAGGAAGACATTAGCAAGTTAAAATAAGTAGGTTAATTATATGTAAATCTGTATAATCTTGATCAAAATCAGCATTTTTTCTTGGCTCTTGTATATTGTAGAGTAGTTTCAACCATCAAAAGTCTTTCCACGTTCCTGTCAGATCGTGGTTTAGTGCATTTTTAGTCATTATTTGACTAAAATTTTGCATTTTTGAGTTATTTAGGATATTACTGCAATGTGGTTCCAAAGTTTGAGACAGGCTTAATCTTTTTATCTGATAAGCTGTATTGGTTTTGTGTTATGAACAGTTGATACAGGCCTGCATTTTCTGTTTTTGGGTTGTTTTTATCTGTGGTGTCATGCTTGGTTTGTTAGTATATGTAGACATAATAGTGTTGATTATGTACTTGAGACCTGTTTGTGAGACATTTAAAAGTGCTCTATCAATAGAATTATAGTTATTATAATATATAGACACTAGCTAGAAGATACTTACAATAGCACATTTTAAATGAATTTTAGGAAAGTTTGGATAGCGGTTTATCTTTGATTTATCTACTAAAACAATCTGTTTGATTCCCCAGAAAAGCAAATAATATGACAAATTATTATCCATATTAAAATGGATCTATGCAGTACCAATATTCCAAATTGTCACCATCAGACCAGAACACACTTAAGATCAAAACCATCAACTAGTCAACTCAATGTATCCACAGACTGTATTGTCTACACACATCTATATTATGGTATCATCAAGTTTTCTTCCTCAAACTTAAACTCATAGACGCTTATTTTAACGCTGCCTCTTCATGTGCTGCACCAGCTGATAGTTTACGTTAAAGCTCTGTTAGCCTAGCTCTATTTTTGGACTGAAAACATCCACAGTAAAACCATAAATCACCTCCATTTTCTGTTCGGTTTGTGTTGTCAGTCGCTGAACTAAAGCTCTGTTTGGAATCAAACAATCAAGGTCAGAACTGTCACAGTTTAGTCTGAACCATGGATCAACAAACAGCAACTTGGCAAAGATAATAACATCCCATAATAATAACTTTATACCTTCATAAGGCTTAGAATCAAACAGTGCCATTTCAGCATCAAACTCCATTCTTTTCGTTTACAGCTGCATTCAGTGGAGAAAAAAACAGTGCTTGTAGCTTTTATCACAGAGACACTTTCTTTGAGTCTAAAACTTGTTTCTTAGTGGTCTTCATCCCATATCACTTTCTGATGCTTTGATGAAAGGTCCTGTAGCGTTAGTTTTCATCACCACGGGAGACCCACAGAGTGACTCGGTACTCCCTCTAGTGGTCACATAAATCCCTCTGGCCCGTCAGTCATATCTGTATAATTCAATACATTGGTGTTTTTGGCAGAGTGTCACAGCTCTTTATTCTAAACACTGATGATCATTTTAGGTATTTTTAGTACGACGGCCTGAAGGTCTAATGGACTATTGTTATCAATTGGCATCTGTCCGTTATCCATAAAGAATTTTTCAAGAATCTTTTTTTCTGAAACCATCAGTCTGATTGAGTTGATCTTTGTTGCAGAACATCTTTGGGCTAAAGTGTACTAAGTTTGTTCAAAAAATTTATAAATATTTTTTGAAAAATTTTAAATAAATTTTTAAACATTTTAAAATCCCCATTGGTTTATAATGGGACACATTTCAAAGTGCTCTAACTTCAAAACTGTTGGAAGTCTCATATGGGCTTTCATTTGGGGCCATGATCTTTGACCTTGAGGGATTTTGAAAGGTCAAACAAATGTCAATTAAAATAAGCCATTGGACTACAGAACCCCTGGGGCTACCGTGCTGTACCGTACCGTCATCCTCCACTTGTCTGGATCAGTGTCCGGGTCGTGGGGGCAGCAGCTTCAGCTGAAGCCCAGACAGTCCTCTCCCCAGCCACTTCCACCAGCTCTTCTGGGGGAATCCCAAGGCGTTCCCAGGCCAGCCGAGAAATACAATCCCTCCAGCGTGTCCTGGGTCGACCCCGAGGTCTCCTACTGTTCGGACATGTCTGAAACAGCCCTAGGGAGGCATCCAGGGGCCATCCTCACCAGATGCCCGAACCACCTCAACTGGCTCCTTTTGATGTGGAGGAGCAGCGGCTCTACTCTGAGTCCCTCCTGAATGTCCAGGCTCCTCACCCTAACTCTAAGGCTGAGCCCAGCCATCCTGTGGAGGAAACTCAATTCGGCCCCTTGTACTCCTGACCTTATTCTTTCGGTCGTGACCCAGAGCTCATGACCATAAGTGAGGGTTGGAACGTAGATCGACTGGTAAATCGAGAGCTTTGCCTTACGGCTTAGCTTCCTCTTTACCACAATGGACCGGTTTAGCGTCCGCATCATTGCAAACGCCGCCCCAATCCACCTGTCGATCTCCCGTTCCATCCTACCCTCACTTGTGAACAAGATCCCGAGATACTTGAATTCCTACTCTTGAGGTAGGACCTCCTCCCAGAATAGGCACTCTACCCTTTTCTAGCTGAGGACCATGGCCTCGGACTTGGAGGTGCTGATCTTCATCCTAGTCGCTTCACACTCGGCCACGAACTGCTCCAGAAAGAGCTGGAGGTCCCTGTTCGATGAAGTTAAGAGGACCTTAGGCCTATTTTTTAATATTTGAATGTATAAATATTACATATAGCCCCTTTAAATCTGTCAAATTGCCCAGCTCTACCTTGAAGCCCTTTAGGAAAATTACTAAACCTTTGGCAGTTTAGTTTGTTCCATTTCAGTTCACTCACTGAAGCTGACCCCTAACTAGTTAATTTTTTAGGAAAACCAGAAAAATTGGAGTGGTCTAAAACGTGTGAATGCTGTGACTATGTAGGTGTTTAATTTTGCTGTGATTCTCTGCATTAATTGATATTGGCAAAACAAATGTGACTTTGTGTGAAGTAGCTACACCCTTAAATCCATACAAATAAAACGCCTGTTCACCCCATCTCTTCACAGACCACATGACCCCCATCTCTCACTGTCCTGGGGGATGTCGGGGAGGGGTCAGAGTAGGCGATCGAATACACAACTCCATTCACGGTCTGTGGCCTGAGGCGGTCTATAGTTTTTAGTAGTGCGTTAGCTCATCGCCTGCTGATGATCGCATACTGTCGGATTTCTCAGGATGCATCCTTCCATCTATAGTCTATGAAACTGAGCTGGATAAACATGATGACATTTCACTTTTCTCTCTCTCTCTCTTGCTTTTCTCTCCCTCTGTGTTCCCACAGTTTGGACCAACGTGGAGCCTCGATCGGTGCCAGTGTTTCCTTGGCATTCGCTCGTCCCTTTCCTGGAGCCCAGCCAATCAGGAGCTGCTG
Organism: Fowleria isostigma; assembly: GCA_029814645.1. Classification (NCBI taxonomy): domain Eukaryota; kingdom Metazoa; phylum Chordata; class Actinopteri; order Kurtiformes; family Apogonidae; genus Fowleria; species Fowleria isostigma. Next base: position 35,862,806 of record JAPTGZ010000003.1, read on the forward strand.
CCCAGCCTGCCGATGGCCAACAGCTTGTCAATCAGAGCAAAGGTAGAAAGTGACCCCGCTTCGTTTTTCTGCATAAAACATTAAAGCCTTTTAATCCGGGAGAAGAACACGGAGATATGACTTCACCGACTATGCCCGAATGTATACAAATGTTTATTATAAATACATATTCCCTGCTACATAATAAACACAGCAGAAATTACTATGCAGACCTGGGTTTCTTCAAGTGATTGTTGAATAAACCCGTAGCCAAGTCCGTGCTTCCCAAAACATTTAACTGAGTCCAATCAGCGAAATCGGTGTTCACACAAGAGTTCTCATTTATTTTCCAAGGTGCAAAAAAGGATTTAATACAGTCGTTTAACTAGAGGCCGTATTGTAGATCTGTGTGATTATTAAAACAAACATTTGTGTGTTCATAAACAGAAATCACTGCACTTACAACATTCAGACACTGTTAACATGTACAAAATATTCAGGTTTTTGTTTATTCCCAAATAAAAATCAATATTTCACTGATTACCATGATTTTTATCATGTCAGAATATCAACAAGGAGAAAAGCTCGACCACTTGTGTTATTTTTGCGAGTCTTGCACCAGTGTTGGAAATGGTCTGGCACTGTCCACTATTATTCTGGAATAGTGGAAAAAAAAACAACTCTTTGTGTTGTTTTTGTGGAACATTTGCAGGTGGATGAGGATTTCACAACTTGTCATTTTCATTGTGTTGCTGTAGTTCAGAGGTTGTTGTTTTGTCAGGTGTAGGTTTTAGCTTTACTTTAAAGTAGTACTTACCTTTCACTTAGGATTTTGGTCAGTTTAAGTTGCACTGTGGGTTGAATGCTGTTATTTTTCAAACCTGGATGTGGAACTGGCTATATTTGTCTACGATGACTTTTTACAGCATCCCAACTTCTTTAAACCTTCATCATTTTTTTATATTTCATGTATTTGTACATTAACTAAACAGAAAAGAGGAGAATACCAACTGAAATAGTCTCCCAGAGGTAGGATTATTCCAGTAGAGAACATCCTATAAAACACGCTATAATTCTGCTTCTAAATAGGAAAACAGCTCACCATAATGCACTAAATCAGGGGTGTCAAACATATGGCCCGTGGGCCAAAACCAGCCTGCCACTGTATTCAATCCAACCTGAATTTATAAAATGCAAAAGTTACCCTGAAGATATTAAGGATGTGAAAATCATTCTAGTTCAGGGGCCACATGAAGCCAAATTTAATCTCATATATCATAATAACCTCAAAATAATGACAACTCCAAATTGTTCTTTTTGTTTTATTGTAATAAAGTTAAATTTACCAAAAGAAAAAGACAGAAATCTAGGCACTCACTTGGGGTAACACCCTGAAGGTGCATATCGACACGCGTTGATGTGTTTTTTAACTCCAGCCAATCTGCAGGCCCTCATGAAATAAAGGCTTTTTAATATTTTCTAACCAAGTGAATGCCTTGATTTTTGTCTTTTTCTGTTGGGTCATGCCCTCTCTATACTGAATATCAGTAGATCACTGTAAAACAGTTTTTTGTCTTTTTAGATTTTTTGAAAGTAAAATTAACATTTACAGTTACTTTTCACAAAAAATGTGAATAACCTGAACAAATATGAACGACCTGAAATGTCTTAAGAAAAGAAAGTTTAATTTTATCAATATTCTGCCTGTTGCTGATTGTTTTATGTAGTTGTAGATCCACTGTGATCTGAAGTTGTGATGCACATGTGTAAATATTAAGCTGAGACATAATATTGTTAAAGTTCTACTTATTTTCTTAATAAATTTCCTGTTGTTCATGTTATTCACATTTATAAAGGTTAGATTGTAGGTGTAAATATTTATACACTGTAGTTTTATATTTTCACTCTAAAATATAGAGAAAAGTTTGGAATTGTCATTATTTACAGGTTAACATCTTATTATTTATTGGTCCGACCCACTTGAGATCACATTAGGCTGAATGTGATCCCTGAACTAAAATGATCTAAATATTTCTTTAACATTTACAAGTACAGTCGCAAAAGTGGATCTTTTTTTTTTTTTTTTTATTTTTTTTTAGTTTGTAAAATACAAATAAACCATGCATTAATGTTGCTGGTAATATTATAAACTATTTTTATATTCTACAGAGACTGAGTTTACATCTTCTAAATAAAAAAATAATCACTTAACTATGCCACTTGGCGAGGGAAAGCCCACATTTTTTTTTTAACATACAACTGTAGGTGTTTCTTGTTTTGACTAGAAATGATACTTTCTTTGCTTGATTTATCTCTACTCGTGCCTGTATGAGGTGTTGTCTAGTTGGTTTATAGAGACCATGTGTTGCAAACTGCAATAAAAACCACAACTGAATGAAACACATATTTTGAATGCGTCCAAAGAACGCACGCAGAACATGAATGTCTTAACTCCCTCATGCTGCATTCAGATGGAATATCCTGTTTTCATGACCTGTGTCAAATCTGGAGTAATTTAACATTCATACAGATATTAGTGTGCATATAAATATGGTATTTGCTGAAGCATTTCCCTTGGATTTTGGTTTAATTTTACAGTATTAGCCTTAGTAAAAGCTATAAACATGACACTAAAAATGAAACTGCTGTGTCAACTGTGTCTCATAATGACTTGCTCAAATGACTAAAATGGTGACGGTTGCGATGCAGGGATTCAGTTACAGTGCTAACCTTAAAGGGAACATTATAATGTGGAATATACATTGAACTTCAGCTCACGTTGCAGATTATTATTAAACAAAGATCGTCACGGTTATTTGTGTCAGTTGAATGTCCATGAGCTAAAGCTTTCCTCTCATTTCCGTATCACTGTCTGGTGTGTTCCAGAGCCTCGTTGCGGCGTGGCGCTCGTGAGTGACGGACGGACCGGCCCCCCAGATGCAGAGCGAGGGTCTCCGTCATGCCCTCCCCCGACCAATGACAATCCTCCCACAGACAGGGGCGGGGCTGACAGCGAGACAGAGAGCGATACAGACGACCCGTAAGTACAAGAAAGCAGATGTCTTATGACTGTGAGTTGAATCAGTGAGTCCTGAGTTCCAGATTGAACTCCTGGCATTAAACAGAGTTGACTTTAGGATAAGACTCATGAATACTGAGACCGATGACCTCATGAAATAGGGTCATATAAGTTCTCAGCTCTGGAGTTCTTTTACCTGCTCCTGCAATGATTTACATACAGATACCCATGTCATTAACAATGGCATAAACTACTTTTACTCATATACTCTATTATCCCTCAGAGCTCCAAGGATATTTTCTTCAGGGTTTGTACAGGTGTTTGAAATTCTTGAAAATGCTTGAATTATAATGTGTTTTCAGGTTCTGAAAAGTGCCTGAATTTTAGTTTAAGTGCTTGAAAGTGCTTGTAATTATAATTAAAGCAGAGCGTTTTCACACTGCGTACCTGAGTCCGTATTGAAGTACACTATGGACTCAGGTCCGCTTAATTTTACCAATGTGAATGCAAACCGTGCACAAGTACCATACCTGAGTTCAGCTGAGAAGGTAGTCCTGAGTACGGACTCCAGTACAGTACGTTGCACAGTTGTAGTGTGAACGCAATTTGTACATGAGTCCAGACATGATGTAATCGCCACTCAGTAATTAGAGCAGTGAACCAACACCTCAACTGTTGTCGTCTCCTGAAAAAGCCTTGGATCCACGTGGCATGAGCTCGCCTCATCAACCGGACAGCTCAGTGATATATCAGGGACAACGAAGGGTGCTCCTCTTCACTTTGACAGATAGAACAGTAATGCATGGGTTTGTCTTCTTCTGACTTCCGGGTTTGTTGGATAGCAACAGAATTCCCTCCACATCGCCACTTACTGTTTCGGCACCCAATCAGAACCGGGAATGGACCGCGGTACATGCCTGTGAATGCAACATCTGTAGGAAAGGTGTGAACGTGTCTAAGTACAGCATGGATCCAAATACCCAGAGTGAAAACACCCTTAGCGGGTGTTCTTAGGTCAACCCCAGGTACATTTTTATTTTAGTCTTTGGTTTGGTGTGAGTGTGTGAAGAATGTGAAGTAGCTTCCCTTTTAATGCAATCAAGTACAAACTCCTGTGACTAAACAGTCAGAACAGAAAAGAAAACATGGAATGCATAAAAGAACTGTTTTTGTCAGTATAATGCCATAACTACTGATCTAAGACCTTATGTGATTTTGATTATCAAGGAAACCATGGGAAAAAGGCTAGATAGCTCTTAAAGTCTTATTAGATATTTTTGTTGTTATCATCATATTTGTCCAAACAAATGTACCTTTAGTTGTACCAGGCATTAAAATGAACAAGAAATTGAAGAAAACATAGGTTAATCTAAGAATTTTTTCTGCAACTATGTAATTTCCCTCTAAATAGGGGTTTTCTTGCTGGAAACTTTTGTATTGCTGTATTTGTTGAAGTAAAAAAACCTGGATACTTCTTCCACCGATAACCTATGACATGTGGAAGTGGCCAGTCTCTCATACAGTCTGTTTGTGTAACCAGTATCTACTCTTACGCAACTCACAATTATCCCAAATTCAATTTGTTAATTATATATTCCTGATTTGTTCCGTACTTTTCCTTCAGTTTACCAGCAGGGCGTTTTGTATATTTTGTAGCTCTCATTGTTTATTTCCACAGTTACAAGTGGGCCTTTAGAAACACGTCGCAGCATATAGCTAAAATATGGAGAACAAACAAAACAAAAGTGTTTCTGGGCTCACCTTCTGTCCTTTAAGAAGTATCATAACTTGTTTTGTTGCCACTTTCAAATGGTGCGAACTCATTTTGAGCAAAACACTGTATACACTCGGCCCCGGGAGTTTGTTTCCTTTGTGCAACTCTGGATATGACTCAGTAGAGAGCAGATAGTAACTGCAGATTATATGAGACACAGTTGGTCTGTGTAGTTTGAATCAGCGGCTTTAAAACTCTCAAGGACGCTACACTCAGAACAGGTGCACAGAAATCCGCCTCTGACAGAGAAACCCAAGAGAAACAAACAACAACAAACAACTTTTGTAGCAGCGGCCTCGGTGTGAGTCTGTGGAGAGTTGTACAGTCTGTGCTTGTTCATTCCTCTCAGTCTCGGGCTGCGTCTCTGCGTCTGGTCGGGTTATTGCTCTTTCAGAGTGACTCAGACGGACTGCGTGGCTGTCTGGCTGCTAGTGTGGTTTTCAATGTTTCAGGGTCACTGTGCTCACAAAGGCCGACGCTGCCAGAAGAAATGCAATCTCTCAACACTGCAGCAGCTACACCTGTCGTCTGACTACATCTCAATGAAGAGATTAACAGCATTAATCGGAAAAACAAGCAACACATTTATTAAAATCTGGGCTCCGGTTTGAGATATCTGTACATGTGATAACAGAAACACGCAAATATATATATAACACAAATGCTCGGATTTTTTAATATATTTATTTGTTACCTACACATTCACAATCTGTTACTCCATTCCTGGTTTCCTTAGTTTTTCTTTTCGGTTTTAACTGTAACACTGAACTGAAATGCCTCTACTCACAGTTTCACACATTCACACATTTAAAAACTACTTTTCCCTAAAAAAAATTTAACATAACCCAAATGTCTTTCTCTGTTATTGAGTTAATCAGGCTCTAACCTTCTATAATAATAATAAAAATTTAGTTGTAGTCTATTAGTATTGTTATTGCCAGACAGAAAAACAACATAAATGAAGCACAGCTCATAAAAAAAAATAAGAACTATTTCCAGTAATAAACCAAACTATACTACACCAAACTAAGATAAATTAACAAACCTTTAATTTAAACCTCCCTGTTTTCAGCTTTTACTTGTGTCACTGTCACAGTGTTGTTTATATTATTATTACTTGCTCACATATTACTTTATTAATTCATACAAAAGAAGATAAACGAGGTTTTTGTAAGAAGGCTAACTAGCTAACTTTAAGAGGAACTTGAACAACATTTTCAGTCCAACATCACAGAGATGTAGATTTACTGCTGGGTTTCCCCAGTTGCAACAAAACAACATATTAGCTTTCAGTTTTTGTTAATAGAAAGTCTTTAATAAGATTTTACATTGCTAACTACCTAGCTAGAAAGTTAGCATCTAAGCAGCTGAAAGTTAGGCTATGTTCAGACAGCAGGTTTTAATGCACAATTTGGATTTTTTGGTGAATTCCAATTTTTTGTGTGCTCCTTCATATTACACAGTAAATACAACTCCTGTCAGTTGTGAGTATGAACTGAATGCGACCCTGAAGTGACTCACATGCGCAAAAGAGGGCCTGATATTATACGTGACTACACTATGTTTATGAAGTAACACTCCTCCTGGACGCAGATTTGTGACATTTGTTGCATTTCAGTGATGTAAAGGTTTGATAAATGTGACCTGGCCGTTCAGACTGAAGTCGCATTGTAAAAAATATCAAATAAGTATTGGATTTAGGACCACATATGAAAGTGGTCTGGGTTGGATTTGAAAAAATCGGATTTGTGCTGTTCCAACTGTCTATAACAGATCAGATAGAGGTCACATATGAGCAAAAAAAATCTGGATTTGTCCCACATTGGCCTACAGTCTGAGCCTAGCCTTAGCCTCCTCTTTAATAACTTAATAGGTCTTGACAACATCCAGATTTATTATGTATTCATTTATTCATTATAATTTTGGATTAACCACTAATTCATTTCGGGTTACATCAATAAACATGGGCTCAAACCAAAATTAGCTTTTGTTTATGCAACAGAGCCCTGCTAATTCTAAATCTGGATGTAGTTAACCATTTAAGCCTTGCTTGGTTAAACTCTGATTAGACCTAATTATAGGAGATTGAATTAAGCCTAAAACTAGGATTTGACAGTATCATAATAATGGCATTTTGAGAGTCATTGAGTTGACAGACAAATCTGTAAGTCAGGTTTCTTGCTAAAGCCTGGAAAGATTTTGTTTTTAAACAGCTTTGACTTGAGTGAATTCACTGTTGCTCTTTGGCGTTTTTGTTGTGTTTTCTGTATTGAAAATCTTAAACCCAACTAGAACTAAAGGCAAAAAGAGCTGTTTCATCCACCTTCAGAGTGCAGTATAATAGAAGGTTCAGACTTTCTGTCTGCTGGCTCACAGTTTCACTTTCAACAAAAAAATGTCTCTTCTTTTATGACTTGCAATTTTTATTTTGTGATATAAACATCAGTCACGTAATAGATGACTTATGATCCCCTCTTCATCTTCCTCTTGTGTATCGGCAAATGTATAAAGCAATTTGGCAAGAGGACAATACAAACCTGGAGAAAATGGAAATAAAATCTTCTCTCACATAATCAAGAACAATTTGTTTCCACCTCAGTTTTTTCTCTGACTCTTTTATAGATGAAATAAACAACTTGAGTAGAATGTTTAATATGCAGCTACTTTCCCTATTTCAGAAAAGAAGGCTGCCGTCTTCCAGTTCCTAAGAATGGTTTGCCATCCAATCATAATAACCGTCTGGCTGTGATAAAAGCAGATAAAACTTAATACATAAAGCTATGGATTGAATGAAAACTGCATTTTTATTAACAGTACAACTGTGAATTTATTGAAGTTCTGAGACCTTCTAAATTTCCGAGATTCACATTTGTTGCCAATTAGAATAGACATCTTGTTCTTGGGTTGTTGGGTAGTACTTTATATAATTGCATTAAAATATTCGCTCAAAACCAAACCTGCATATATTTATTAGATGATATGATGCCAGACTCACTTGTGTGGTTAATGATACTTGCCAAGTATCTGTAATTTAAATGAATACTAATAGACATAATAATCATAACTTACACACAAGCCTGTTCCCAGGCTGTTATAATGTAGTAGTAACAGCGAGTCAAATATAAACCAGAGCATGACAGTTTTATTTACTTTTTGATGTTCTTTTATGACAACAGTCCAATAACTTCCAGGAACATTGTAAATTAGTTGTAGCAGTTATTGTCAAATTAGCTGAGTCCACGCTTGTGTGTCAACTGTATCAACGGAGGGCAGAAAAAAGGAGGTTGAGTGAACAAAGAACAGTCGTAGTGGAAACAAATATTAAACCAAACATTTAGTGGTTACACAGTAATGAAAGGCTGTAATTAAACCAAAGTTTTGTAGAATGTGCTCCAACATTTCTTAACCCTATAAGGACTATCATCAAACAGTTGTGTATGTAATTATGTAATAAATGCTTAAATCAGTGTGTTATAATAATTTTTTTTCTTTTTAAATATTAGAATTTTTATCATATTTGTCATGAAATACAGCTGTATATGTGCAACAACATATAAATATACTTTCAACTATTTTACATGTGCTCAAACATTTTTCTGTGTATACAACATTCTGTGTCCATGTATTATTTTATAGCTAAAAATGCAACTATCTAAACTATACAAACTGGAAAAATATAGCCTGGCCAGTCATCCATATTTTTCAATGAGAAATCTGTCTGGAATTACGCAGCTTGAATGTAAATATGAAGACGGGACTAACAGGCACCAAGTAAACCAATCACAGATAAGATGGATATGGTATAATTATGTCACGAGCAGATCTATATTGTCAACAAACCCCAACATGTGTCCATTGTGGCGTGTGGTGGTGGTGGTCAAGTAGAAACTTCGGTGAATGAGTGCTGTCACTATTGGCAGAGAATCTTTAGGGTATAGGATGTAATCTGTAATTCAGTCCTTATTTTTGAATCAAATAAACAGTTGTAAAGAGATTTGCAAACTTGGAACCGACTTGGACTCGTGGCAAAAAGAAGTCAGTACATATGATGCATTGTGAAACACCCGCCCCCCCTCAGACTTTTGATTGGTCGGTATAGAATAGATCGTGCATATTTCACAATGACTGGCCTAATTCCAGACTGTTTCTCAGTAAACACTCAGTGAACAGGATGGCTGGCCAAGCTAGGAAACATTCAGATAAAACAGTAAAAAATGGCAAAAAAAAAGTGCTAAACTTTACAAAAACACAGCAAACCATACCAGCAGAACAGTCCAAAAATAACACTATCACTATTATATGCAATTATTTGCAAGAATTCACAGCTAAAACCCTACTAAAATGCTGCTAAAAGTTAGAGAAATCTTCCATCTCTCTCTCACCCACTGGAATCTGCTGCTCTTTACTCCACTCACACCCACCCCTCCCCTTCAGCCAATGCAGGCCTTTACTGTAAAGCGTTTTACAGCAATAAAAAGATCCCAGTCTCAGCTT